>JAPDSC010096976.1:2470-17952 GCA_026290005.1 Latrodectus geometricus
AAACCTAAGCCATTAAGTTCATAATGGCAAGATAAAACAGTCTTGATCTAAAATAACATGTTATTTTTATGTTTATTAATATTTACAATATAAATAATAATTAATTTGTGCTTAATAATAATAATAATTAATAAGTTAAAATAATAATAATAATAATTAATTTGTGTTTATTAATAAATCTTAATTTTGTGTTTACTGATAAAATGATAAATGGCTTTTTAACAATTTGATTTCTATATAAAACTAAACTTTTTTTAAGCACTCCCATAAAAGAGCAATACGTAACCTTTTACATAATTTTTTTTGTATCTCAATAAAGAGCTTATTTTGAGGACAATTTATTTTAATTATATAACATTTTAAAACAATATTTATATTGAATATCTTTTGACCAATAAAGTAAACTTGCAATACAGAAAAATATGCCTTCTTTGCTGGATACATCCTTTCGCCTAAGAAAGGTAAAATAGAACATTTGCTAAAAAAGGAGACTTGGTTTAGCACTAAGTTCACTTATTACTGAAGTATTCTAAGAAACAAGAATATTGGTTTCCATGCATACTTTAAAACTTAGTGGGAGGCCACAATTTTAAAACCTTAAAGTAAATAAAAACCATTATCATCCCGTAAACTTTAAGACTTCAACAATTATAATCATAAAATTTTGCAAAGATATGGGAAAATGCCTATACACTATAAGGTGAGATGACTTATAGTGGACTGCTTTCTATAAAATTTAAAACCCATCAATTCTACTAAAAAACTACATGGTAGACAAAATAAAGTTCGATTACAATGTTGTACAGCAGCTGCTTAATACCAAACGATTCTTTGTCTGCAGAAATGAAAAGACATAAGATACAAGTGGTTTTTTGAACAAATTTCTATCTAATTACATCATAAAACGAGCAGGAAAAGCTACTAGGGTCACAAGGTATGTTGGCTGTCAATATTCTCTACTTTTCCTCAGCAACATTTGGACTCTGAAACAATGTTTGAAGCTAATCTGCATTGCTGATTAGCTTGTTGTAACATAGTGGAAATTATGTACAAGTAACATTGTGGAAATTATGTACAAACCAATGAGAACTGCATGCATCTTCTTCTTATGTCTGTATACGTTTCATGATAAATCATTGCTCTTCTATAACTTTGTAGCTCATTTTTGTTTTGCATTATTTCGTGTTTTTTTATCGAAGTAGAATTGATGACTATTGAATTTTACCTTAGAAAATATGCAAATCATTTGGACTTGAATTGCATAAACATTTTCTTATACACATAAACTCATTTTAATGATCTTAGTCAATGATAATAAGATAATTTGATTTATATGAAGATAAATAAGATAATTTGATGTATATGAAGATAAAAAAAAGAGTCTGTGACTTGTCTTCTTAGAATTTGAATGAAAGTATTTTTTCTCTTTTCTATTAATAAATATTTTTAAAGTTTTTCACACCACATTCTAATCAGTTTGAGATCTATAAACTTACTGATTTTTATGAGAGGAAGGGCCCCTTAGAGGCGATGCATTTCAACAGGGCTCTCACGTCCTTTTTCGATCAAATTAAATTTTATACATGAGTTAAGAAGGCGCGAGTTACACTCCGGTGCAAAACTCGATACGAGACAGGAAACGTAGCAAATAAATGCGCCACGCGCCAACCCTCTGAAACAATAACAGACCAACAATGCTCCCGGCTGCTTACCCTCCCCCCCCGTGAGCGCCAATCATCATGCAAAACAGCCAACAATAAAAAATCATTTTCGTTCCGTCTGTCAAATTTAATGAGTCTAGCAGTACGCATTTCGCACCCTCGAAACGGTGCAGCGGCACACGGTTAATGGTATTTTGCGCTCGGCCAATCTTTCGATCCCCTTTCGTTTTCGATAAAAAAAAGGTTTTTTTTTTTGGCAGCAAATGCTCAACATATCTGCATTTATTGAAAGTGTGGGTAGATATCACGCCAATTTATGTATTCACATGATTTTTTTTTCCTCAAAAAAAAAAATGAAATGAAATGATTAAAAAGATTTTTTTTTAAAGGTTTCATTTATTTGATCACTTATTTACAAACGATGTGAAGAAGTTGTCATCTATAATAATGTAATTAACAGAAAAATTAATAAATTGAAAAGTAAAATACTGATTGATAAATATAATTACTTTTAAGCATTTTAACGTGTGAAAAAAGTGTACGATTACAATTTGTTTGTGTTCTTACGTTTAAAATTTTTTTAACGCATTTCTAAAAAATGAATGCATTGAAACATAATAAGAGCTAATTAGAAACGATTTAATTATTTTTCATTTATTACTGAAATTGGTTCAAGTGAGTGTAAGGGAATATTTTCTGAAAAAATTTTTTAACTGTTATTTAAATTTACACATTCTTTTCGCAAAATTCAATTTTAATTCTGTTTCTTATGAAATTTCATGTTTTTTAATTTATTTCTTTTCAATGATACTAGGAAATTTGTTTATATAATAAAGTAAGAGAAAGATGCGCCTTTCTATTTAAAACAACTTTATACAGTGAAAATATGTATACATATACTGTGCAAATATATAATGTACAGTAAAAACATACTTTATGTTATTTATATACATTAAGAATATACATTATACAATGTAAATAATGTATATATTTTATTAAGTATTCATAATAAATATATACAGTGAAACTATAATAAATATGAGGGAAATAATAATAAAATAAATTCAGTTTGTAGCAGAATAATCGGTATCTCCGCAAAATGTTCATCAGTTGCTATCCACAGTGGGATGTTTGCTCAGATTTTTATGTGCAATGTACTGTAAGAGTTAACATTATTGTAAGGAATGCTGATGATCAACATATAATCGGAATTATTTTGAATTTTTATGAGCAACGCTTTTTTTGCAATACAACGATGTGGTCAGTTTTGAGACACATTACGCAAACGCAGGCAGAAAGTCCAAAGTCACAGATAGAGTCTGATATAAAGTCACAGATAGAAATAGAGCCTAAGGTTTCCTTAAGCTATCCATCTTCAATTTAGAGACACTTGGACTGTAACTATTAAAGTGTTGCTATATGTTAAGCCATAACTATTTTAAACCTGGTATACTAGTTTAGGATGGTATAATATATTCCTTTCCTTCTTCTTTTAAGAAGAATTATTGAACAACTGCAGATATATCTTTGAAATTTTACAATCTATTCTTCTGTGTTATTTTTAGAGCTCCCCTATTATCAGATTTCAAGGAAGCAATGCTCACCTATAATTTTTACACAATATCAAATTTTATTTTTTAGTTCACTTCATTTTACATTTTCTCCGGCCTGCTTGTTCTCAAGATTAATCAAATGCATCTAGCTTGGATATAACTAATGTAGATTTGTTATTAAGATTTTGTGTACATATTCAGTATTGAATGAAACTTAATATTTTCTTATTTGTTGCTTCTTTTTTTTATTAATTGAACAGCTACCATTCTTTATTAGTGCAAAAACATTTTTTCCTAGTCACATTCAATATCCAAAATCATAATATCAGCTAATTACTTTAAAAGTGTATATCGGAAGCAAATTCCATTTAAAGTGTTAAACAAGAATCACTATAAAAATAAATTTCTTGTAAGATATTAATATTTTATCATAAGAAATATGTGTGTGTTATGGACTCAAATAATTTTGTACTCATTATAATTTACTCAATTTTTACGATGACAATAAAGTCAAGAAGGAAACCTAGTGTCATTTTCCAAATCATGGAAGAACCTCATCTATGCTTCACAATTCTAATAAAATAATATATTTTATAGTGAATTCCTTCTCTGAAGACATATGCGTAACCAACTATGATTATTTTATATAATGAGTTGTAAAAAAACTTTTTTTGACAAATACCTTCCTTCTTATTAATGGTAATTAATTAAACTTTAATATAAATAATGATTATTTTTGGTTAAATTGGTTTCAAAAGGTTAACAACTTTTACTAACTAACACTAACATGTGAGGTTTTAGTCACGTAATCTATATAATGATATTGACTATTTTATTCCAGATACAGGAAAACGCTTAATATACATATGTACAATATTTATTGTGGTTATAAAGTGGGTTTTAGGTCATCAGTATTTAAAACATTTCATTTGTTAACAATAACATATAGAAAAAATCCAGCTGTGTTATATTTAGTGATTTGGGAGTTCAAAAGAAGGAACCAATCCAATTTTATAAAAACAGACAATACATGAAAAATGAAAAGAAGATCATCAAAATGGAAAAAGGAGTCATCTATAAATAGACATACAATTATTAAAATGAGAAATGGAAATCATCTAGGGAAACTATCACACTGTAAAAAATACTTATTCCATAAATAGCTTTATTTATGTCTTCATAATTTTATGATAATGACCCAAATAATAATGATCAAAATAATGAAGAAAAATATCAAATTATATCAAGCACTTTAACCGTAATGTGATTTATTTCATATAAATAAAAGACCAGATTGCGTCGATCGGAGGTGACCAGCAGGTGGTCTCTGTAGACGGGAAAGGGTAGCGGTTCTCAGTGAATGCCCTACACTCTGTTTAGGATGTCCGTTCAACTGAATTTGAAGAAGGGACTTAAATTGAAAACCTTTAGGTATAGACCAGGCTCCTTCTTCTTATTGTGTGTGTGTGTTGTCATGCTCTTGAGTTTGATTTTATTAATAATCAGTCAAAGGCTTATTTTTTACCCCCTTAAGTCCTGTTAGGGTCTTAATCGTGCAAAGGGGTGTTCCTGGGAGGAGAGAATGTTATAAGTCGGGAACAGTTCACTCCTGGTAGGGCCAACCTAGGCGTGAAACCACTCCATTTTCAATGGTGCTAAGACACTCTTTTAGCCCCTTGTTCACCAGGTCATGGCCAACAGATGCTAGCCATCTTGTCCTTCACCATGATATTCGTGGATATGGTGTAGCAATACTGCATCAGATGGGATCAGAAACAACAAAATTCCAATACCACTGAAGTACAATTTACTTTTTTATTTGTTTTCTTTCGAAGATATGTGTTGCTTAAATTCTTGAGTATTGTCCATGTTGTTGCAACATTATATTATTTGGAGTTCCTTATGATCTACTCCATAAATATGTAAAGTGTACGAAATAGTACATATTTAATTTAGCATTTGTTGGGTTCTTTTTTTTATGTGCAATAATAAATATGTAAAAATATACAAAAGATTCACATATGAAATATGGCAATATTTTGTTAAAAATTTGTGATGAGCAATGCTGAATCTTTGAAACAAATTTTATTAATCAGATTTTATTATTATATAGATAATAATATTACCTAATAAATAATGTTGTAAATACATATTTACATATTGTAACAAATAAGTCAAATGTTTACAACATTTAAACAAATTCACATGCTTCAAATTTAGACAATTATTTATCGGTGAATCTACAGTTTGAAAAAAGATTGCCAACTATCCGTGTCCTTGAAAATTTTGATGACAAATTTCAAATTTGCCAGCCGGCCGTATTTTCCTGTTGATTATAATACCATTCAAGTAAAGAAGATCATTTTTTCATTTTTCTAAGTCGAAATTCTTTTAAGCTTTCACACAAGCAGATTCATTATCTTTATCTACAATCATTTGCATCTTCTTGGTGACAAAAACAATGTTAACAAGTCCTTGGCTAGTGATACAAATGTTTAAAACATTTATAATAATAGTTTTAAATATTTAAGTATGTTTCAAGCTCATAAATTTTGGAAGTGACACGATTTTATAAATTTATGATTCATAAATCTTCCGTTGGAATAAAATTTACAAACTACCGGTATCACTAAAAACTTCTGCGATAAGTTTGGCATCAGCTATAATTTCCCTATTGATTACGATACATTCCAAATAAAGGAAATCATTTGTGTGTTTTTCAAATCGGAATTCTTTAAAGCTTTTTCACAGAAGGATTCCATTACCCCCGATGTCAGTCATTTGCGCGTTTCTCCATGACAAAAACAATATTAACTAAAAACGATATTGCCACTACCATTTTCTTCGTCAAAACAGCTACCGATGACAAGACAGTGGATATTTGTAAAGTGGTTCCCCTCAAACGAAATTGGACTTTGGCCCCGCCCGCTTCTTAATGCTCATATAAATTCAAAGCAGGAAAGATTCTCCTGGATGTTTCCCTAAAGCCATTAGGATCTTCCGACAGGAGCCGATAAGAGATTTTAGAAGTATTTGTCGAAGGATTGTCTCGACTATCGACCCACCTTAAAACTTCATTTCGGTTCTAGGCAGCAAAGAAACTTCATTTTATTCTGCGTTCGTTACGAAATTCGATTGCCAAACTAAGTGAATTACCGTTAATGCGGACGGGTTTTTTTTTTTCAAATTGATTTTGCTTCAGAATTTTTTTTTCTTTAAGTAGTTATGGAGTTTCTTTTTTTTATTGTTCTTTTAGCTTCTGGAGGCTCTTCCCTCACCCCTACCATCACATTCGATTTTTTTCGTTCCTTTTTTTTGCGAAAGATGGCGAGGAAACAAGCCGTCATTCTATTAAGTACAAGAAAAGAACTTTCGATCAATAACTTATTATCCCAGGGAGAATAAATAATTCTTCGCCATCGAAGTCAAGTTAAAAAATTTGGAACGCTGCCTAAGTATGGTGGATGACGTTCGACTTGATAAATGGCATGTTTTGGGGAATCGTCGACAGTTTTGCTGCCCCCTACTCATTTTGGTACTCTTGTTCCCCACCTTGTGAACCTCTGCTTTCTGCTGTAGACATGCCTTGTCAAATAAAGGGTGTACTCTTCAAAGTATAATTATTTTTTCGGAAGAGACGAAAATGTCGATTTTGAAAATAAACTCTTTTGGATGAAATATAAGCATTACTGTAAATATTTATAATATTTAAAAACGTAAAATTTTACTGAAGCAAAAATTTCACATATTAATTTTAATTAAATATATTAATTTTGAAGACAATTATTAAAGGAAATCAAACTTTTCTAAAAAAAGATGTCCAATTTTACTACAAAGTTTTATCTTACTCTGAGTTTAATATTTCAATAAGGCATGAAAATAAAATCTTGGAATTCTATTTCTTCTCATATTTTTCAGAAAATTTACTTTTTAAAGTAATGAATTTACATTTTCATGGCTTGTGTAATTTTCAGAGCTTTTATTTATTACTTGTTCTTAATCCCAATTATTCTGACTACGCCTTCCCTCTAATTAACTTTAATTCGGTTCGTTTGGTTTTAAAACATAATCTTGTCATATTTATAACTATATTATTAGCTATTTTATGAAAAAAAGATATTTGTTGTCCATAAAAATTAGCACGCGAGTAACATTGCAATTTAATACAGACTCCCTCACAATGCTTGGCTTTGATATTTTGAGATTTTTTCAAAATATCAAAGTCAAGTAGGCAGTGCTGAAGTACGAAACTAACTATACAATAGCACTGATCATAACAAAGTAGTAAAGCTGTTCGTTTTGACGTCCTGTACTCAATCCCAGATACATTTGAGCAATAAAAAAAGGTGTTGCGATTCTGCTTTTTTCATGCACATAGATCAGGTAGACATTAGAAGAATTTTTAATTTTCTTCCCTTGTGAAACGTACATACGTTCCTCCATCTCTGAAAAGTCCTTCATAGGAGGGAAAATGAGGCTCACAATTGCTCCCAGTTGTAGGACTATGTGCTATCATGTAGCAAAACTATTAACTCTTGTAACTTGTTGTTGGCGACGTAGAATTATTTATCAGAGGAAGCGAGATAGATTTTTCTTAAATGTTTCAGCGCGCGTAGTAATGTTGTTGTTGTTACATGAGACACTTGGAGAAGCCAATACCACCCACCAGGGACTCGTTGAATAAAGTCAGAAAGAGCGTCTTCCGTTTTTGAACAGAGCAACCCCGTATGAGGATGGAAATACGACTTTGGCTCATTGATTGTAACACCATTTGGGTCTTCCAATTTAAAGTGAAGTGACCAGGGAAGACCCAAAACCTGGCTCTTAACGCTCCCACATGTGTTAAGTTGGAATGGGAACATCGAGGACATTGCGACCCTACAAAATTTACGTACCCCAGTCACCTTTTGTGAACACGAGGGATCTTCGGATATGTCGGGATTTGAAGTCACAACCTTCTGGTGTCGAGAAGGAAACCCTAACCAACTAGGCCACCGCGACCCGCGCACAGTAGTAATAGTATCTAACTCATTAAAGATTGTCAGGTAATTTATCCATCGGTACTGTGCTATATATTATTTTCATGCTAATAATTTGGCATTCATTGACCCATTAACTATTTGGAACAGTCTGAGTTCCAAAATTGTAATTATATATTTGAACGAATTAAATTATATACAAATAAATTACTCCAGATACATTAAAATCCTCTCTGCTTTAAGTTAAAATTACATTTTATTTTAACTCAAAAGGCACTTGATGCAATAGAAAAGCATAAATGAAATAATTAAAGATACGTGTATTCAAAGAGAAATTATTATATAAAATTAAATGAAAATGATTTATATCTAAATTTATTTTAAAAAAGGTAGTTACGCTCAATTTTCATACATTCTCAAATTTGCTTAATTTGATAAGAATTTTTGAAAGTGCTAAAATTTAAGAAATACTTTTTTAGGAAACAAAATTAACACCTGCACCAAATATCTGTGAAAAGCCACAGCTTTTGAATGATTCAACCAATTAATGTCTTAGTTATGTTTCTCAGGAAAATTTGCAGATAAATATCATAGGTTTGGACTTAAACGTTCCAATATTTTTTTTGGCATAAAATTAAGAAATAACCAACTACGTGAGGGTAATTTAAAAATTCAACTTTAGCTAAAAAATGTCGCAAGGCCTGACTCTCACTTAATGTCGAAATATAACGTTTTCATGAGTATAAATATAAAATAAAAATGAAATTATGATTAGAATCCCGAAGCGGCTTAACCCAAAAATATTTTAATCATTAACAAATAACATATTTAATATTTAAGTAAAATATGAAGAATGTTTTTCTTGAACAAAGGGTAAGTCGTGACCGCGCAATGGCGTAACCAGTAACAGTAGATCGTTTCGGCTTCATCAAATCCTGTGAAGAGATATATTTATTCACCCTCAATCAAATAAAAACACAATGAAGAAAACTTCTTTTCTTTTTATTTTAACTTCATACAAAAACATTCTACAGGATACAGCTTACAGAATTTTAAAGTTTCATAAGGAAGACATATTTACGCCAAAATTCAGATTTCGTTTAGAAACATAGATCTCTGGAAAATAGTTCAAAGTTCCCTAGAAAAGAGGAAAAAGGAAAAATATTAGAAAAATGAAATGAAGAAGAAATTATAGAGGTAAAGACATCACCAAAATTGGTCCTTAAAGAAAAAGCCTGGACAGCAAATTTCCAACTTCGCAATATTGAATGCCTAGCCAGAGTGCTGGAAATTCCAACAAACCCGCTTAAACAGACTCCACTTTGTACAAAAAAAAAACACTTCTAGAACAAAAATTTTAGAGTAAAAAATTCAACCAGCAGGCGATATTTAGGAATCTGACGATATTTAGAATGCAGACGATATCATAAACTGAAAGTTTCATACGAGACACACACACACAGACGATATGCGTTATACGACACTGGAAATTTAATACAACACCAACAGAGCCCTCTGTTGAGAGAAATATAAATCGTCAAACTAATGATGGAAAATAATAAAAAGATAAGCTGATGCATACAACTTCCATATGCATCTAGTATTTCGTGTCAATGTTTCATTTTCGAGAGGTGAAAAACGACTTCAAATTAAATAAAGACCAAAGAAAAGACAAAAAGTTGTGTTGATGAATAATTATCTTAAATAATTTATTTCTTTTTATCGTCGAGGAAGCAAACTATCATTATTAAAAATAACGAGAACGCTTTTCGCTTTTAATTTTTAAGATGTCATTTTTTCGGAATACAATTTTCGAAAGCAAAAATATGATTGTTAAAGCGCAGATAGTAAATAATGTAACAAAAAACCGCCCTTCTTCACAATTTTTATAAAAACATCCTGGTATTTTTCATTCTTTACGTGTAACAAAACAGCATTTTTTTTATTGTTGACGTCGAAAAAATTTTTCTTTGAGCGAAGAACTCTTAGGAGAATTTTGTTTTCGATTACTGTACACACATTTTTCTTTATAAACAGAAAAAAAATCAAGTGTCGAAGTAGACATCTTGGTTCTCTTCATAGACGCGCTTGTCTCATTAAAAACTCAGATCGCCGTTATTTTACTTTCGCTTTAGAGAGTGAAAAAAAATTAATTTTTTTTTCTCACTTACATTACACTCTGCTACAATCAACCAATTAGGATTAATTAAAACGTCGTCGCTTCAATCTTGAATCCGTTTCCAATCCATTAATGGCCATTAGTGTATTAGAAAATACAATTTTCGTTCGCACTCCACCCTTCATAACCCCCATCCCCTTCATCATGCACGCTAATTCAAAAACGAAATGAGAATTAAAAGGATGCCCAAAAATAAAAAAAAATCTAAATAAATGTACATAAAGCTTTGCTGCAAAACGAGATAAGACAAGGAGACGTTTAAAAACTTTTTTCATTGGATTTTTTTATGAGGAGACACACGGGTTTGGAGAAATAAAAAAATCCAACTGTCGAGAAGGTTTTTCTTCTTTTGGAGGAAATGGAAAAAAATAGCTGTTTTTAAATTAAAGTGGCATCCAAAAATAAATTAGCTCTTCTTTTTGTCTTTACCTATCTCTTTTATATCCTAGGTGCAATTTTTTAACAGCGTTTTTTAATGCGCGTCGTTTCATTTTTTCTAAATTTTTTCACTTTCGTACACCCACCATCCCCAACGTATCTCGAAATTCTTCTTTATAGTGGACAGAAAAATGTTCAGGTTTGCCATGTTTGAAAAGTAAGCTTGTACTTTGGCGTTTAATTTATTTTTTTCTCCAAAGTTTCTTTCGTTTCTGAGGTAAAAAGGTGCAGAAAAAAAAAAAAAAACAGTTTTTTCCTTAAAAAACTACGAGATTTGTGAAAACAAAATGTAAGTAAAGCATTGCTCCTTATTTTATCATTTCAAGCGCATTGAAACGTGATTTTTAATTAAAATTTTTCTGGGGCAAATAAATTTTAAAAATTTAAATAAATCACAGAAAAAGTGTGAAATATTATTATAGAAATAAGGAACGCGAAGATATTTGTTTTTATTCGCATTCAAACATTTGTTTTCTTTATCCTTAATGATGAGAGTTTTTATAAAAAATTATTAGATAAACAATATCTCAGAGCTTTCTGAAAAATTTGAAGGTTGAATGCAAAAATTACTATAATCTCCCTTATTGAAAGAAATCTTCCTGAATTCAAGATTCAAATTTTAAACTTTCCCTTTCTTTGAAGCTTTTATAGGTGATAAGAAATATATGGGTTTATGATTTTATTGAGTCATTACTTATAATTCAATGGTGCCAGGAATAAAGCTTGCACTTTTGCCTTAAGGAATGCAGCCTAAATATTTTTAAAATGAAATATAATTAGGTAGTTAGAAATATTTTCTTTTAAATAATGTTCATGTGTGTGACTTTATTGAGTCATGAATTTTATTTCTATAACAATAGTGTCAGGAATAAAGTTTGTACTTTTTACTTTAAGCAATGCCGTCTAAGTATTGAAATTACAATGAAATATATATAGGTTGCTAGAAGTATTTTCCTTTAAATATTGTTCATGATTCCATATTCCAAAATGTGATATGACTCAATATTTCATATTATGTTTTAATTCAATACTTATTCCTGATTTCAATACTTATTCTGGTATTCTTAGCCATGGAGGGTTTTTGAAATGAATACATTGTTCATAAAAGAATAGCAAGAATGAATCTGAGATGTTCCCTTTGCAAGACGACGTTTAAATGAATGAAGTAAGAACAAATTGGATAGTTAAGAACTTTTCAGGCTTTCATTTACATAGTATTTGTGTCTTTATTGAGTGTCCAATATTATTAATGATCCATTAATACCGTAAATGTATGTTTTACTTTCTTCTGATTACAGAAGAAAGTAAAACATCAAAGTGTGGTAAGGCGGTAATAAAGTGTAAGGCGGTAATAAAGGTAAGGCGGTATATAAGTATCAAAGTGTGGTAATAAATCATCAAAGTGTGGTAAGGCCAAGATAGGTAATTAAATTTTTTAATTTTAATCATATTAATGGCTTATGTCTCTGTGATAGCAAGATTGAATCTCACATTTTACCTTTGAGAAACGCTTTCTTATAAATAAGTTTTGGAGAAAACGAGATAAGAAATATTTCGGTCATTTCTTTGAATATTGCACGTGACTCAATATTCCTAGCCCTTCATCTGATATGATTCAATATTTCATATCACATTTTGATTATCACTAACCAATCATATTATATAATTATGAATGCTCATGGGTTCAATAGTAACATTATTAAGTCTGCTTCTCTCTTTGAAGGAATCTAAATTGGTAGCTTATGATGGATTGTTACAAATGTTTCAGGTTTTTATTAGCACATAGATCAGGTCTTGAGTCATGAATGTTTACATTGATTCAATTACAATATAATTGCAAATTTCTATTCAAAACAAACTTTGTAATTTCTCTTGAAACTAAATCTTGCAATTTTTCTTGAAGAAAGATATCAAAATTATCAAATTTTAGTGATGCCAGAGTGACAGTCAGATTCAGTAATGCCGCTATTGAGTCATGAACAATTCTTGATGAATAACGTGGTTAAATAATGATTCATGAATAAATATTAAAATAATACATGACATGAAATTATAACATAAGAATGATTAGAAATATTGAATCATGAACAAAATTTAAAGAAAACTACGGATTACTCCAAACCATTCAGCTTCATCTTCTCATTCCAAATCATTCAGCTTCATCTTCATCTGTTTATGACTCAGTGGTAAAAAGACTGAAGTCTCTCTAAAAGACACTTTCTAATTGACTAAGATTAGAAAGTGTCTTTTAGAGAGACTTCAGTCTTTTTACCACTGAGTCATGAACAATATTCATTATTCAATAAAATAGATGGTTATGAAAGATATTTACTTGAAACTTTTTAGGACTGTATTCAGTAATGAGTACACACACATTTTATGACTCAGTAGTACCAAAATTGAATATTACTATTACTGTTTGAAGAACACTGTCTAAACCACTGAAATATGGAATAATTAAGTTAAGATTTTTGGTCATCAATTTTCTTATATTGGCGCAAAAAACTTGCAATATCTTGCTGACTTTCAAATGTAAAATACTACAACAGAAAATTTAAGGCAATATCAAAAAGTTTTCAGACATTTCTAATGCTCATACGGAAGTTAATACAAGGACACAATGCCAAGAAAGGAGAAATCCAAAAGGCAATAAAATGTTTTCAAATACTTCGTATTTAAGATGTTTCCTATTAATTCAACTCAAAAACTTCATCATATACAGTTTTAAAATCACATATTTTATTTTAGTATCTTATATTAAAAAAGTTATTGGAAAAGTGAGTAAAAGATAACTGTGTTACTAAAACTTACTTTAATACTGCGTGAAGTACAACCTAACAGTTGAAGGCTGTGTAATACTTTTTAATATCCATATTATTGTCTTCGGAGAAAATGTTTCATTGATAGATAGTTGTATTCAGGAGTCGCAAAAGAGGAAACCCTGAAAGCTGTAACACTTACCATGACAGAGATGCATACTTAAAGTTTAACACACCATTAATCTTTCGTTGTTCAATAGTTGCTGGAATCAAACCCGAGACCTCTCACACGGAAAAGTGTGATCTTTCAAATAAACCTTCATTCATGCTTATGATATTTTAACTGTTTAAATATATTGCGTATTGTTTCTCCAAACACATCTTTATGAGAATTCCTGTGACCTAATAATATGACCATAATCTTTGAAATGGAAGCTCTCAAGTTCAATTCCAGCACTGCTGATCAGCAGAAGACAAACATCGTTCTTCTGCATGCATGTCTGTTGGATGAGTATTTGTGTATTTTCTAACCTTTTCCCACAGAGAGTTGGAGCTGAAATCCAATCACTCTTTGGTTTTTATTTTAATAGTTCCTGAGTTTAATTCCCACTTCGGGCTTGGTTGTTAATATCAATTTCGTATCTAATTAAACTTGTAGATTCTTGCCGAATTAATGCTAATGAGCAAAAAGTAGCACCAGAGGGGCAGCAAAACCAAGCTTTCTTCTTTTTGATATGCATTACGACCAATTGTCAGCGAAACGTCCTCCAGTAAGACTATATGCAGAGGATGGTTCAGTTTGCTTACAGTGGCTTTTGATAGTCAGTGACTTGCTTATAGTGAATTTGAGCACTTAGAACAAGTTTCATTTGCACTAAGTGCTCAAAGTCAACTAAATGTCAAAGTTCTATGTCTTAGTTCAGAAATTTTGCCCCCCAACCTTTCTAGTGGTTAGCGTAACTAACTACGGATGGGGAGGACATGGGTTCGAATCCCGGCTCGGGCATGAATGCACTTTCTCTCTCTGTGTTTCTTGTCCTTTCCTCAGATGATGGATGAACGTGGCCTGCCCTATAAACGGGTTTGTGGTTGCGTGGCGTGGGTGATACTACTCGCACTTCCGTGACTTGGTTCACAGGTGCCCACCGGGGTAACGATAAAATGAGTAGCAGTTTCCGGCCTTGTTGCGGAAAATGGGCTAATTTACTTACTTGCCCGCCATTAGAAATAAAAAAAAAGTTCAGAAGTTTAATTTTAATATTAGTTAAATTTTTCGAACATTAAGTTATTCTTTATCTAAGTATATTTAAAAGAATAATTTAAAAAAGAAATATAGATTCAAGTTGAATAAACTATATTTCATTGGTTAATTAATGTACAGTTCTTGAATTTTTGATTTTTTAATAAGTATAAAATAGTTTGAATAAGCTCATTTAATTAAAAACGCGAAATATACTTAATATTGTGAGCTAAAACATTTCTTTAAGAATATTTATAACTTGAAGAAATGTTTTAGTTCATTTAAATCTACTTTTAAACGATTAAAGACTTTTGAAAACAATTTAATATATTTATATAACAACTTCATTAGGAATGGAAGAAAAGAATAATGCTTCTTTTCTTGTTATAATCCGATATAAATAAGAAAAATGTAAATTCAAAAATGTTATTAACAATTATAAAAATTCCAGACTTTTTAATTTCGATTTTATTAAAAAGTAATTCCTATACCAGACTAGATTAAAGCTGTACTGTCTGATCCTTATAATAAGATTTCGAGTAACAGAGATTGTGAATCAAAAGGTTCAAAAATAATATTATGTTAGATTTAACTTTGAAATGAGACATAAATAATAAAAACAGGCTGGTATATATATATATATATATATATATATATATATATATATATATAT
>JAPDSC010096977.1:5115-17788 GCA_026290005.1 Latrodectus geometricus
GTTTGGTTTCCAATGATTTTCAACTTAACAATTCATTCACAGGAGATTGGCATTAGATTAGGAGATTATTGTAAAAAACTTAAATTTATAGACTTTTTATACAGATATACCCTACTCATACGACGCTCTTATTTAATTCGAAATACTGTCTTCAATAATCGTCATCGTATAAACGAAGTTCGTACGCCAACTTCAAAATAAAATTTCTTTTGTTAATTATATAATAGCACATTAATATTTATAAATCTTTAACTATTACATGAAGAAAGAAAAATACAAAAAGTGCTCCCTGAGGTGAAAATTCTTTAAATTGTGCATAAAGCAAAATCAATAGGTTCACCGGTTACCTATTGGTATAAATAGAAATGCAACTTACTTTCTCCATACAAAGGGGAATTTCAGCATTTGAATTTCAATAGAGTTGATGTATTACAATAAATAGCGATATCGGAAAATCGAATAGTTAGTCTGTCATAAGGAACCCAAGACCATTCAGTGCCTTTAAAGGTAGCAAAATAGTGATTTGAGTAGAGAATTACTTTAAGCTCGATATAGTTATTGCACAAATAGGTAAATTATTTTGATGTTATATTTAATTACATACTGTTTTGAAAGAAAAAAATTGTATTTATATTATTTATCCTAATGTACTACACCTGAAAATCCAGAAATTTAATTATTATCTGACCAAAAAAAATTTAAAAATTTCATGGAATTTCTAAATTTGACTGTAAATGCAATAAACAGTCAACTTAATGTGTTACTGAATTTTACAATTATGTAAAAGGCAAGAGTATATTTGGTTTCAAACTTAGTATGAAAAACAATACAAATCTTCATCCCGCAAATTATAACTATGATAATAGAAAGAGTATAAATAATACTTTTTCCTGTTTCATTATTAGAACGATATTAGAAACCACATAATTATTACACTCGATACCAAAAATCAAATAGGAAGAAGTAAATGGTAATTTTCGCATGCTATTTGGATTCAAGAAATTATATTTATGTCGATGTGGGAGGAAATATGCATATATGTACAGTAACAAATCTCGCTTTCGTGTCTGATATACATAAATTCTTATAAGATCTTTCACAAATCATACTAAAGATTATTAAATAATCATACTTTAGATCTATAAGCAAATCATGCTAAAGATTTTAACACGTTTGGGTAAAGCGTGTTAAAATCTTTCGTATGATTTGTTTAAGGAACAAAGGTGATGCATCTAGAAGACATGTAATGTTTTAATCCTTGGTTGGACTCAGTGAAGCAGTGCAATCAATTAGAACAGTTTTCATTCATTATCCCGTCATTTAAAGGTTATGGAAATAATAACAAACTATTCAAACGGTTTTCTTAAGCCCCATCGTACAAAGTTCAGGAAACATTGCAGTAAATTGTTGTTGTTTAAAAGTATCAAATCATGTGAGCACGAAGACTACAACCGAGCTTTTCTTCCCGAGGAACATTTTCAAAATCAGAATTTACACTGTATTACATTTGATTGATTCAAAGTTTTACTAATAGTTGAATCGAAATTTTTCGTGCAAACCAAACCACAAAATGTGCATGAAGATCATGGTAAGTGGCCATTCGAGCTAAGTGGTCCCTGGTTAGACACTCTGTTGCATAATATCTGTGTCGAACATCATGCATTTTGGGACGGATATTGGCTTAGCACGCTTACACCAGAGATTGCCGGCCCCGCTTCAAAAATATATTCAAAGAAAAGTTATCAAGACGAGTCACATTAAAATCGAATTATAATGCATATAAACAAAAATTAAACTTTTACAAAAAATTTAAAGCATTTGCAATGTGACGATTTTTTTTGGTCACTCTTTGGTTTTTTTGCTGTATGTAAGTTTACTATCGGGTTAAAATAAGGGGGACAGCATACACAAATAACGTATTTAAAAATCCTTTTTAAGTTTTTTAAGGAGTGTACGCATTTATAGTTTCTATTTAGGTCAAGGAAGAGAAAATAGAATCTCGTTTTGGCTTATCAATCAAAATTTTCCAATTCCAAACAAGCAGAAAATTGTAAGCATTTATTAGAATTAAGTCACCACTGGTTAGACAGGTTGGTGCAGACAGTCTGAGGTTCAAGATAAATCACATCCTAGTGTTGAGATCAGTTTTTTTATGTGGATTATCTTACGCTTAATATTATCAGCTCAGAAATTCAAATTTAAATCGTTTTATTACACCAATCAAACTTTTTCAGCTACAAACAATAAGTAGAAAGGCAAGGATTTATTCGAGCTAAGAGGCCATTGGTCAGGTAGGTTGGTGCAGACAGTCTGAGTTTCAAGATAACACCACGTCCTAGTATTGAGGTCAGTTTTTATGTGGATTATTTTACGTTTAATATTATTAGATCAGCAGTTCAAATTTAAATCATTTTATTTTACCAAAATCAAACTTTTTCAGCTATAAATAACAAGTAGGAGTGTAAGGATTTATTCTGGCTAAATAGTCAGTGGTTAGGTAGGTTGGTGCAGACAGTCTAAGGTTCAGAATAACACCTCGCCCTAGCATTTAAATCAGTGGATCACCTTATTATTTTATCAGGTCAGAAATTCAAATTTCCAACTCCAATCAAGCGTGTAAGCATTTATCAGAACTAAGACACCACTGGTTACATAGGTTGGCGTAGACTGAGGTTCAGTATAATACTACGTCCTAGTATTGAGATCAGTATTTTATGTGGATTATCTTTAATATTATTAGATCATAATTTCAAATTTAGAACGTTTTATTATACCAATCAAACTTTTTCAGGTATAAACAGCGAGTAGAAGTGTAAAGAAATATTCTAGCTAAATATCCATTAGTTGGGTAAGTTGGTGCAGACAGTCTGAGTTTGAAGATAACACCACGTCTTTGTGTTGAGGTCAGTTTTTTTTATGTGGATTGTCTTATGTTTAATATTATCATATAAAAAGTTCAAATTTAAATAGTTTTATTATAATAATCAATATTTTTCAGCTACAAACAACAATTAGAATAAGGATTTATTAGAACTAACTCACCAATTGTTAAATAGGTTGTTGCAGACAGTCTGAGATTCAGGATAACACCACGTCCAAGTGTTGAGACAAGAAAACATTTATTCGAATACATTCTGCTAGAAACGATTAATATTCAACTTTATTCTTATTATGAAAACCGTTATGTTTTACTATATTACTCGAATTTATAATTAAATTCAAATAAAACTTGCAAGTTTCAGCTATTTTATTGACTTATATTAACTCAGTATAACATTATTCAAAACACAATTGCATTTTCTATATTAATGAATAATATTGTTTTATGAACTACCAAATTCCGGCTGAAATATAAGAATAAAGCTTAAGCCTTTTTCTGAAGAGAAGTTAGAAAAAATCTTACAAACATTTATGTGTTTATTAAAGATAATCACATAACTGTTTTCTAAATTCGCGTTTGTTATTTACATAAATCAACATTTCATATCATTATATCATTTTAAGTATTCTTGTACCTTTTATGAGAAATTAATTTCGTGTCCTCCTGCTTTTATTTCGTTGTTATTTCCGAAAACCTAGGATTAAGAGAGAGACGCATTTATAAGAAAATCATCATTTGATTAAAAGTAACCTTCTTACGGAAAATGTACATTTAATCAAAACTTGCAGTAATAACCAAAACCAAAATCAATATCCTTGCAAACATTTCATTTATTTACTATGTTGATTCATAATTCAACAGTTAGAGCTAACGTAACATCAATCTTTACTTTTTATTCATATTTAATACTTCATTTCATTAAATACCTTCTCCTTATAAATAAGAATTGGTATGTTTGTTGTTATCCTTTTATTTTTTTTTATCCTTTTGGATAAGAAAAATAAAAATTTCGATAGTTTCCTGAATTGAGCAACTGTAAGCTGTTTTAAAGTAAGTAATCACAAATGCAAATACTACGGAATTTCTCATAAAATGATAAATAGTTTTATTTATATTTTTTTACAAAATTTCCTTCTTTGTTGTTTTCAGACTGAATATTTAAGTTCATTTGTTACTAAATTGAGTTGGAATTTTCTCATTTTATTGAATTTGACTAAATAATAACGAGACTGTTTAATTTTGTATTATTATTTTACAAGTACTTCAATATTTTTTCTTATAAATATTTTGTTAAAATCTAATATTTTCATGATTTTTTATCACTGTTGAACAATTAACTATTTTTAAACTTTTATCAATAAAAGATTTTCAATAAATTTTATAATAGAAAATTAATAAAAATAACTTTTATCAATAATTTTTTATATTGAAGATTTTTTCTCGAGAAAAAATTAAATTCGCAGAGCAAATTTTTTAGTATATTTCTTATACCTTCATGCAAATTTTAATTATTTTAAAGAATATCATGCATAATAATGCTAATTCATGTCAATAATAATAAAATAACTTTTGTTTCTTGAAAGTATTGTATAATGAAGAAACGAATCTTATTTTTATTGCGGCAGAGTAATGAATAATAAAAGCTTCTTATCAATAGAATATTTTATAGTTAAAAATGTATAGAATATAGCTTAACTATAGAAATGAACATATATAAATTGCTTTAGAAAAACAATGATACTATTTTCTTAATAGGTAAGTGTTCTGGTCATTATTCTATCTAGGAAAATAGTCGGGCATATTTTGAGTCAAATTTGTAAGAATTGACAATATGCAGTCATGATTTATTATGCCAGGAGTTTTTTTTCCCTAATAGGATATCTAGATTTTCAATGATAGTAGGAACACAATAGAATTTTTAAGAAATTGGCAAAACATTGATAACAAAATTGCCCCGAATATCCTTAATAACTTGAAGACTTACTCTTCTCACAATCTCTTACATTAGCAATGGATACCCTCCAATGAGACCATTACTTTCATGATCTTGCCGATGAATTGGCCAAAGAGGGTTCTAATGATCCCATAGATGGTCAAACTCTACTTACATATAAGGAAATTTACTCAAAAGTAAAGATAGAAAACAACAGGGTTTGGTGGATTCCTCCTAATCGAGCTTGGCGTCAGGAAAATATGCCTGGGGCTGCCTTATAGGTAAAATACAATAGGAAGCTGCAAACCATTATTACAAGACTAGCCGTGGTCATACACGTGGATTGGTGTTTGTTCAATGTCAGAAGATCTACCTTGTTTGTCTGAAATGTAATCGCACCAGGCTACACCTGAACATTTGATATCCTATTTGGGGTTAGAGAAGAATTTCCTCTTGGAGAATCCAGCAATGGTATACGAATTTCCGTAAGTGATTGGTCTTTTAAACTTGGTCTAGATAGGCTATAGGCCAAGTGAAATGAGTAACATTGTTTCACTCAAAATTAAATAAAAGTAACGTGTGTTTGTTAAGACATAATTATAGAATAATATTAGGAATTTAACACCGACAAAGTATAAAACCGGACAAATCATCAATAATTCCAAGACAAGCCAGAAACATCCCATTGAATTCATTGGCTCATATGATAATGATTTCATGTAAGCAATGTTCGTTCTGCTACATTCCTCAAGACACGGTTATGTTTATCCTGATATACTGCACGTAAAAGTTATTTAAAGATATCCTGATGACACTGGTTATTTATTGAAAATGTTCCCCACGTTGATACTCTGTAGTGCTGCATAAAAATCCATTGACATTCTGAACACCTGCCGTTCTTTACATGGCTTAATTTTTAATTCTATTTACGTGGAATAAAATGTCTTCGTGACATGAATTCTAGACGTGAAAATACATGGCATGGATTCTAGAAAACTAAGGAAAACTATTCACTCATCAAAAGCAGTTGAGAAACCTGGAATACAGTATTAATAATTCCCGGTCCTCCATATGTACATAAAACTATAGACATTGTATAATAAATGCATGTAAGTAAATAATAAATCCAAAAAATGATACAAATGCTCTAATAAATCTATGATATTTTACATAAAACTCCATTATGTGATATAAGATTACCTGGAAGTGGCCAATGTGTGTGAAATAATTTCGAATATATGTTGACAAATTTATGCAGAATGACTGAATTTGCTCACGAGTGCTTTTTGTGTAAGTTTCTGGAAGGATTATCATTTCTGTTTAGTAATATGAGAAATACGCTTAAGCAATTTTGTCATTCGTATCACATATTATCTTTAAATCTTAGAAACCTCAATGGTAGTCATAAAATATAAAAAGCTTCATACAATCAATATTTAGTTTAAATTAATCTTGATTGTATATACATTAAATTATATTATGTCTTCACTTTTTTAATATTTTGGACAAATTTAAGCCATTCTTAATTTTGCATCATTTAAATCTAGAATAATTCTGTCATTAATTTTTCCCCTTAACTATTTTCAAATTATGCTCCATGAAAAAACAACTATTAAAAAAAGATCTCCACAGTCAATGTAATTGGAGTAAATGACTCTCAATGTAGTCAGGAAGAAAAAGTTTAATAACATATGAAATTAATTAATAGAGCTCATTAATTTTATGAAAAGTACTCTGAGTTCTAGCATTTTTCTAAATTTTAGTTTTTGCGGTTACACTTGAAATTTGCTTCTGGCATTTTATATTTTGTTTTACTACATTCATTGGAGAGGATTATATTGTTATAGCTAGAAGGAATACTTAAAACGGAGTACAGAAAACTTTTATTTAAAAAAAAGGTTCGTCTTCTATTTCATAAAACAAAAAAAGATCTTTCTGGGTTCGTTCCTTCGTTGACATTAGAAATCAATTAACGTATTTACCTTAATATTTAGAATTATAAATAAATTATATTTTTATTGTAATAAAGTAAAAAGTTAATTACAATAATTATTGAATATAACTTATTTTTAATTAACGAAACTGCTAAGTAATTTATATAAAACTAGTTAGTTCTATTTATTTCCTTATAATGTATATTAAAAATATTATTAAATAGAAAAACTTTCTAAATTTGATTATTATTATATTAAATTAATGATAACTGTAAATATAATGCAAGCAAATCTATTCTATAAATTAATTCTATTCATATTGCAGCATTGAAATGTTGTGTTATTTCCATTTGTGCATGTGCCTAGTAAATATGATGCAAAACAAGTAATGAAGCTTATTCATTATAGCATGCAATGAAATTTAATGAAATAAGCGATATAAAATTCCAAGTAAACAAAAATTTTAAAAAGAAGTATATCCTTGTTTATCTGTAATTTACTATTAATTAAGCTTTTAACAATAAAAAAGCGTAAAATATGTTCATGAATTATTTTCAATTAATTTTACTCTAAATTTTCAGCTCAATTGATATATATATAAAAATGTTTTAATAATTAAGGGCTCTTTAGTAATCGTAATACAACGCAGATAATGAAAGTTTATATGCCATGCTGGCAACTATTTAGATTCGATGGGGTTACTTCTGTGGGAAGAAAACCAATACCATGGAATTATAAATCCATGTTACATAGCAACAGATGAACGTATGCATGGGCTGGAGAGGTAAACATGGGAAACTGGGAATGGTAAAATGATATGAGCTCAATACAAGATGACAGATAACACATATGCATGCAGATCACCTACAGCATTCTTTTGCAGAAAAGTATTCTGTTAGAAATTTTCTATTGGTTTTGTTCTGAAAGTCATTTCGATTTTCCCACCTGTTTCAATATTTTTTGAGGGAAAACCAAAAATTTTATACGTATGAAATCCTGTTACGACCAGAAAAATGGTAAAAGATATTGGACTAGATTGGACAATATACAATTCAATAAAATATTTATTCCATATAGTCATATAAAACGAAATAACTTTCGGAACAATCCAATAAACTCTTCAGCATGTCAATGTCTAGAATAATATTTCATTGGTCTTCTGCAATTTTAGTTAAAAAAAAAAAAGATAAAAAAAATTTAAATCATTAAGATCAGAATATTTAATGAGCTTACCAATACAGCTCATGTATTTGCATTGTACAAAAAGGTTTTTCTTTTTTTTTTTCAGATGAAGCCATCGTTTTTGCCTAAACCATAGATAAGAAATCTATAACTAAGTGAATTATTGTGTCCCTCTCTTTACATGTATTCTTGACTTTGAGGCCTCTAGACATTACATTTTTACTGCCACTGAATTTATTTGAATAAAGACACATATCTTATTTAAATGTTTCGCTTTTATGAAGGAATTAAAATTTTGATACATTTGATTATACAGAAAATAACAAATGTGCTGTTCTACAAGTAAAAAGAATTGGAAAATTTTGTAATTACTGCTTAAAAGCTCTAAAAAATTATCATTTGCTTTTGCTGTGTACATTCATTCTGTTCCTGTTATTTTTCTTATCTTATATGGTTCCCAACAGGCTAAGCCAGGTCAGAAACTATTAATGGATAAAAAGTCCAATACAAAAAGAGTACTTTCAACAAAGTTTTTTTTTTTTTTTTTTTTTTTTTTTTTTTTTTTCCCTCCCCTTTTGACTTCTAAGTAGGAATATAGATAATTGACAAAATTCAAGAATTTCCTCTTCATCAATTTAAAACATTTCAGTGTTCATTTATGATTCTTTATAAAGCTGTTATCTGTACATGAATACTCTTGAATGTGATAGCATATTCTTGGTTGTCTGTCACCATACCCGCCATGAGTCGGAGGAGGACTCTAAGATGAAATATGGGTAGATATGATTTTTGAGCAGATCTCTAAAATAGTCAGGGTTCTAGATGTTAAGGCCATTAAATTTCGTCTTTAGCCAAGGTATATAACTGCTTCATTTCCCCTAAGGTCGACGTGAGAGGGCATCCATTGTTATGGCAAGATGAGATCCTTCGCAGCAGCGTTAGAACAGATATTCTCCATATGACAAATATGAGACCAGGAAAGACATTCTGTTTCTTGTACTTAGAAAAAGGTTTTCTTCAAAAATATAAATGTTTAAATTCAAAATAGATACATCAAGAACAAGATCTTACCATTAAACTAATAAGATTAATATATTGCTACGTTAGACAGAAATTATTTCCAGCGATATAAAGTACTTAAATACTATTTAAACAATAAATTCTTAAGATTTGGGTTAAATGCTTGCATCAATTTTAGCCATTGGATTTTATTTATTTCGTCATATTGATATCTTTAACAATAAAAAATAAGTAGATTAAACACAAAAAACCAATTTAAATTAGTTCTACTATTTAAAAAATAATTCTTATCTATTTCCTTTTTATTATATATTATACCAAAATGTTTAATAAAGCATACAAAAGTTAAAATCTGATTTGTAAAATAATAAATTATTAAGTAAAATTATAAACATTCTGTTGCTGAGAGAGAGAGAGAGAAATTCATTGCTTTCAAAGGTAAAGATCGTCTCTGAGTAAAACTGGGAAAAATTTCGCGTCTGAGTAAAACTGGGAAAAATAACATTCATATTCAAAGCTAAAGTTTATTATCTATTATATAGATGACAATTCAATAAATAACAATACAATTTCATATTTACTATCTCTAAAGTGTATTCTCTAAATGCAGAGTGGAGTGCTTTACTTTTCTTCTCACAACTTTCAGTTCTTTTCTCCGTTATTGTCAAGAAGATTTTACTTTTCTTGTGAAAACTATCTACCAAAAAATAAATGCAATTCGTATTGTGATTTATATAAAATGTACATTATTATTATTTATAATATTTAGGTATATTTTGAAGTCAGCATTGAATAATATAAAAATAATACAAATCTGCTTTAATAATATAGTATCCCATTTATTCGCTTACAGTGAAATATTTATTTGCTCGATTTTAAGCACAGAAAAATTCTTTTAATAAAATGTTATTTTAAACGATGCATTATATTTGGATACATCTAAATAACAAAGTGCAGAAAATAAGGTCAAAGTTCAATTCATTCAAAATAGAACTGATTCACTAAAA
Organism: Latrodectus geometricus; assembly: GCA_026290005.1. Lineage (NCBI taxonomy): Eukaryota > Metazoa > Arthropoda > Arachnida > Araneae > Theridiidae > Latrodectus > Latrodectus geometricus. The sequence goes on from JAPDSC010096977.1 coordinate 15,073, forward strand.
ATGTTTAGAGCATTTCTATTATTAATACAATAACTGTATTCACAAGATTATCAACTGGAAGTTTTAATATTAGTTTGGGGAAAAAGTAATCCATTATTTTTTCGGTAGACGTCTGTAGTGATCGATAACTCGTGAGGTATCTATCAAACAATTTCAGATTTATGCTCGTTGGAAAGGTGACATTTGACACTAAAATATTCTCTTGCGGTTTTTTGTATGATGAATTCAGTTACGAGTACAAAGTTTCAAAAATGGAAGACAACAAACAGGAAATTCGATACATTTTCGTTTTTCTCTTGTAACGGCGAAAAAGATAGCCGGGTGGCTAAAATTGTGAAAGTTGTTTATCGTCCTATATAAGACTGTAACAAACAGTTAGGTACAATTTTTGTTTCATCGATTCCGTTCGGGTATTTTTGATGTTAGAGACGCACCTCGCATGTGGATACAGCATCGTCGAAAATGTCTATAAAATATCAAAAATGATCGAAGTTAACCGCATGTCAGCAGTCGTAACGCGCAAGACCTAAAAATCTACATGAAAGCTGTTTTAAACCTTTTTACATAGCTAATCCAAAAAAAGTTAAATAAAGTTTAAGTAAAAATAATGGATTTCTTTTTCCCCAACCTAATATAATTAGTCTTAAGATTCTATTTGGAATCAACAAAAAGTATTTAATTTTGAATATTTAAATTTTTTTAAAAAATCTTGAAAAGAAATTGACAAAAATTATTTATATTAAAAGGAAAACAGTAAGTATAAATCTTCTTATTTACAATGATTACTTCAAAAGCAGAAGTAGGATATTGGATGGAATAAAGAAACATGAAAATAAAGTAGTCACACATTTTTCCTAACGAAAACACACACACACACACACACACACACACACACACACACACACACACAATAGGAATAAATTAAATTATTTGCACATAATTATGAAGCAATATAGGAATAGAAAAAAATATTGCCTTTTAAAAACAAAATTTTAAACAAAGAGGTGCTATAATTGAAAGAGATGTAATTCATTATTCTATTTTGCCTCAGAGAAAAAAAGAGAATTGTTCTTTCCCTCAATGAAAAGTCCAGATGTCCATATCAAGGTCATAATTGTTCAGTGACATCACTCCTTTCTTGAAAATTGCTAAATGCTATTGAAGCTAAGGAAATAAAAGAAAAGCTCATAGTCCCTGATTTTACTGATATACCTGGTGATCCAAATTTAAGGACGAAATTAAAAATTGAATAATTCAAAAACGAATCGATTTACAGAGATACCGTTTGCGTCTAACGGATGGAAAAAAACCTTAAGGCAACGAATTAAAAAATAGCTTTGTTGGCTACCAACAGATGGCGCTGTTAGATATCTGATATAGACAAATCAATATGTAATATAAAAAAGGAGCAACTGCAGCATTTGTTGGTAGTCGAAGCTCGCATGCATCGAAATGCTGTCTATAGTTGAGAAACCCCTATTAGTTAAACTGTATAATAAGAATTAGGAAAGTGGAATTACGAGCATTGCGCTACATGAAGAGAATGCAAGGTAGCAAAGTTATTTGTTGAAGTCACAGCTGTTCTTCATGACTTACTGTATTACTAATTAAATTTAATTAAACTCAGTCGTAAGTTGTGAACATTTTTTTTTATTTGTAAATCATCCTTTGGTGAAATAAAACACTATAGCGTCATCTGTTGGTCACCAACAAAACTAGTTTTTATTAGTTGCCACACATAACTCGGTTTTTTTTCCCCATCCATTTGGTGAAAACAATATCTTTGTAACTTGATTGGTTTTTGAATTATTCAGATTTAAAGTTCATCCTGCTTTAGGATCACCTGGTATTTATGTGAGTTTGTTGCATTAAATTTTAATTGAAAAACTAGGGGGAATACAACTAATTAAAAGACTTTCCATGACTTATTTTAAAATCACAAGCACCTCATCGATTTATACGTAAAAGTTTGACAATACCGCTAAGGTAGAATTCCAACAAATGGTAAATTCATTAGTTTATAAGAAAGTGCAACAGTCTTCTCAATAAATTCAATATTTAACAGTTTTTTTTAAAAAATTTTTGCTCTTTTGTGGCATTTTTATGCCAGTTAAAATCCCCATTCTTTATATATATATTTAAATGAAGATTAAATATATTTTCATTTACATATATTGGAAAATGTTCTTCAAAATCAAATAAACACAGTTCTTCTCTAAATACAATTACTCCAGTGTATTCAGAAAGCAGCTACAATTTTAAATTCTTGCTCAGAAAGTAATTAAATTCATAAAAATTTATAAAAAAAATATTGTATTCCGAATTTGAAACCTTAAGTGTTCTGTTGACTTTAAGATAAAATTGTTTTGATTAGTGAAAGTGTATAACTTGACAATGTTAATCAACTACATAACTCCTGTTCATTTTATATAACTTAAGTAGGATTTTCCGATTGTTTTTTGTAAAATATCTAAGATACACAGTAAAATCTGTCATGATTTTATATACATGCGTTTATCATTTTTTTTCAGTTTCTTTCATTGTCATACTTTGATAAACTGACATTCATTTCTTTTCAAAAACTGCTCACATAAAAATCCAAGCACACAGTTAATATTGGAAGAAAATCAAAAACACAAAATAAGCCTCCTTATTTATGAAAATGTCAGATTATTTTTCTCTTTAAAAAGGTAAAAACACGATAAATTCCATTCTC
>JAPDSC010096998.1:0-15339 GCA_026290005.1 Latrodectus geometricus
CGAAAACCGTTAATTTTGTCTGAGTAGAATTTCCAGTAAATTATTTAAATGTCAAAAATTAATAACAAATTTTATCAGTTAATCCAAATAAGCTTTTTCATCTTTTATATGTAATTCAATTTCTCTTTTCTAAATATATTACATTATAAATATTTTTTATTAATTAAACTATATGAAGAAATTATGTTGATAAAAAGATAGTTTCACAAAGTATTTTTAGATTTATAAAATATTTTTAAAATTATAAGTTAAAAGAATCCTTACAATACCATTGTGTGTAGTATAAATACAAAATACAGTTTTATAAAAATGCAAGCAAATTTGAAATTCAATATTGGTAAAAATAAAAATTGAATTATTAAAAAAAATCTGAAATATTTGAAATTGTGTGTGTGTCCTTTTATTCAATCTAGTAGGAATCGCTAGCATAAATATTCAAATTATATGCAGAATGCACTTGAGAAATCCTCTGCATCCAAGAAAATATTTTATAAAAAAATAAACTTAATTAGTATATTTAATACAAAAATAACCGGATTAAGATGTGTTGACTATAATAAAGATTTAATATCATTTTTTAAAAATAAGTATCAAATCTTAAGAATTAAAAATGATTAATATTTTTATGTATTCATGATTTAAAATGCAAAAAATAAAGCATTTTTATGCACGTAACACAAAAAAAAACTTTATCAATCTATTTTTATTTATTAACAATGTGGATCCATATTTCTTGTCCCGCAACACGTGAGCACAACCCATTATCTATAAAAAGTCCTCTCGCGAGACAAAGAGACACATAGCGGATTATGTATGTAACAAAAAACTTCTCTTTATCAAACTATTTTTATTTATTAACAATATACATTTATTTATGAATATAAGACCCCAATGAGTAAGTCTCTCAAGACACAAAATCTTATAATTTTTATAGAAATATAACCATTTTAAATTTAATTTAAATCGTATTGTTACTACCTAGAGGTCTAAATTGTAAATATTTTTTTTTTATCTTATGTAATATATTTGAATTCAAAATGAAAGGGAAACGAAATAAAGAAACGAAGAAAGAAGCAGTAGGTAAGAAATATTCAATCTTTATTGATAATTTATGTTTGCATTTTTGAGGAATAATAATTATTATAATTTTTTGAAATGTATTGTTAAAATATCAACATTTTTTGCAAAAGAATTTTCGGGAATCTTATTAATAAATTCTACCTTATCAAATATGAATTTCATATTAGTTATTAAAACAAAGTTAAAAGGAAAAAGGAGTTATACTCTTAAACTTAAAATGTCAAATAAAATTCCGCATATTATTTTTATATGATGATATTTAATTTTTATTACTAATTTTGGTGCTTTCTTTCATGTAGAAAATAATCGCACTTAAAAATGATTGTCTACAAGATGAACCAAATGATTTACAACAAATTTTAAATTTAAACACCATCGTACTTTCATTATTCCTTTTCTGTCATTTTTTTACGAGGCCTAACCATTTAACTCTATCAAAAAAATCATTATAAATTTTAAACAATATTTCTAAATAATAATTTTGTGAAGGTTAAATAGTCTGCTACAAATTCTCATGAATATAATTATAACTCTAAATAAAAACTTCTCTGTTATTATATTTTAGAAACTGTTTGTGAAAATGAATTTTTAGTTAAAATGTTTAACGTTAATTAATCAATAGTTACTATTATGTTATTCACAGTTATCTTTTAATTTGTGTTATATCGTTTGATAAAAGATATTTCATTATCGTTGTAGATCAATAAAGAGGATTAAGCACTTAATGTTAATTCATCACAGAAATTATTGTAGTGTCTGTTGGCTCAGAAATGCTCAATATCATAATGTTAAAAAAGCATCAGAGTTTAAAAACTTTCGATCTACAAATCTTTTAAAGTATTTACAAATTATGTCATTTTTTTTTGTAAATGAATCTCTTTACAAGAGGAACCAGATCTGAATAAACAAAATAAAAATAAATATTTCTATTAATAGGAAATAAACAGGTATATTTTTCTAAGAAAATTACAATTGAGTAATCGTGTTGAGTAGTTGTTACAATTGAGTATTAGAACATATTTCGTATTCTTTCCCTAAAAAAATAAATAATTCATATAACTATCTGCAGCTAAAGTTTAGTAAACTTTTTTGAGATTAGTAAATCCTCTTCCATTATATATATATTAATAAAATTCTAGATCTTAAAATTATATGGGTCATGAAGCAAAATTCGACCAACAATTATTACAGAATCATTGTTATGCCTTCTGAAAACAAAAAAGTCAACATTCGTTAAAAATTTCTATCAACTCTAAGATATATAAATAACATTTCTTAATTTCCATACATAATGTCTTCCTTGATGAAATTTTTGAACTAGCTGTTTTGTTTTGCTTGCTTATTTTGCTTGTTAAGACCAATCACCATCAAATTAAACATACCACTATCCAATAAGATATCATCAAAATATGCATATGATAATAATGCTTTTAAAAATGAATCATATGCATCATACTCTTGAACTATAAATGTTTTTTGTATACTTTAAAAAAATGGTTTCATTCTAAATTAAGCCTAGATTTCTTAAACATACTTTTGCTTTTATACTATTTTAAAATTGTATCTTTAAATTATTTATTTAATGTATAATGGTCTAGTTTTGATTACCCCAGAAATGGAGTTAATGATATCTTGATACTAGATTTTAATCAAGAATAGATTTAAATAAGAGTGATTATCATTCTATAACATAATTTCTGAAAATGCAAGATATATAAAGAAGCTAGACCAAAGTAACTGAAACCTAGATTGCTGCCAAAGTTGTGATAATAACGTAATAAATTATAAAAGTAAATGATATAATAAGTGTAAGAAAAGAATTTGAGCTTAATAATTCTGAGAAAAACGTAAAATTGTCTATTTTAAACGTCATTTATTAATATTTAATTTAAATGTGATTTATATGAAATATTGTAATTGTTTAACCGTGTAAGTTTCAAGCTTGTTCTGAGAGCTTTATGTTAACTGTTGCATACTCGTTACTTTAGTTTTTTATAATTAATTGTTTTGTGTAATACATTTCTAGCTATTAAATTTAAATATGAAAAAAAGCAAATAAAAATTTATTGTATCTAAACAGCATTAAGAGGAAGTAATTAAATTTTCTAGAAATTTGACTTAGAGAGATACAAAATTAATAAAAAAATGGCCATCCTTGGCAGTTGAAAAGGCTTATTCTATGCTGCTTCACGTATATTGTGCACTTCATCTCTATGTACGTGAATACTCTATATACATCTGAATACTCTATATTCATCTCTACAGTAGCTAGAAAAGAATGGTAGTATCATCTCTTTGCAACTCATGACTAAATGTTTTCAATTGAAAAGCAGTGTGGAGCGGTATTTAATACAGGACAACAATCAAATATAATCTTCTTTGAATGTTCTGAGAATGTCCTGAGAATGTCGTAGAAAATGTTCTTTTGCATTATCTTATTAAAATATGGTGTTTCGTAATTGTTGAAGAGATATGGCAAAACCATTGTTCTTAAGAGGGGAAAATATACCGATCGCTGTTCAAATTACAGTATATGTGAACTAGAAATATGGGTGCTGTGTACCTAATAACTACTCATACCATCATATGAGATGCAAGGTCCTTATGAAGATGTTGAAAGCTGCAATACTCTTCAAAACCTCCAGATATGTATACAACTGTTTAAAATGCTGCACGTAAAACCATAACTAGTTTAGATAGATGATATTGCGCCACTCTTGCATCCAGCTTTATTATTGAGTGACTCAAGATCGTTGTCTGTCTCTGCTGTATTGCTAAAGGAAACCAAATTAAAAGTGCTGATAGTCCTTGTCGTTTTGAAATTCGTCACACAGTACGAGCAAGTGCTGAAAGTGCTGCAAACAAATCCATCTTATGATGTCCTATTGTCCATGATGTAACTGTATGGATTTTCTAGCCTAATATAGCAATGTCATGCATTTCAGACATTAGTCATGGGAGGATAAGTCATGAGAGATTCTGCATGCCTATCAGAATAACCCTGAGCAGCCCATTGATTCCCTATTCAGTGGATATATTCGTGATACTCTGAGTGGATTTCAGTCAATGAAAATAGTAATATTACTGAACGATAATCTGTATTCTCAATAATAAACGATTTTGTGTTTATAGAACTCCTACATTAATTGCTAAGCATTTCTACTTATTCGTGGCATAGCATAATACTCTGAGAAAACTTCGACTATATAAACCGATATCTGAATGATAAATCCTCAATCAAGTTTTCTTTTATTTCGTGCTTCAGATGAATCTTTCAGTATCGTCTAAATGAACTGAAATGCTAATTATTTGCATATTCCAACCAATCAGAAAATAGATGTCAGTGAAGTTCGGTGGGACATGTGCTTATAGTATACAATATAAAAAGAAATTCTCTGAGAGTATAAAGCAGATATTTGGGGTATACTCAACAATTCAGTGGAGTTTAGGGTATAGTTTAGTGAGATTTCAACTGTTTTGAGTTGTTTCTGTAGTGTGATATGGCATATGGGCCATCCTTTCGATAACTCTGACAGGTGTTACAATATTAGGAAAATGTCAAAGTATGTTTAATGTGATCAAGAAAACTGGTGTCACTGACTTAAAAGTTTTAGAACCTCTGGAGAATTCCAATTTAAAGAACTGGATGATAATTCAGCATCTGTTATTATTCACGCATTATAATCCATTTAGTTATAAGTGATTATGGCTTCAATAAGCGAAGACAAGTACTTACTTTCTCTAAAATATAATAGTAAGATATTATTATGGATATGACAATTTCCCCATTTGGTGTGATAAAGTGCTTTTTAGACATATTGACTTCCTCATTTTTTAAAAATAAAAAAATAAAAAAAATAATGTCATTAGTGTCAATTATAAAATTAAAGATATCAAACTTCATTTGAATCTGTTAACAGTTACTTTGAGACTATTTGAGACTAAAAAGTTTCAAAATGATAACTATCACAAGTATCTTTAAGATTCTTGTAAATTTTCATTTCTATATAAATATTATATTTATTTATTAAACTTTATTAACACATGAAAATTCTGTACAGAAATTTGTTATATTATGGAAGTCAAAAATTCATAGATAATATTTCACTATAAAAAATAATGAGCTTATTTTATTTTTAAATATTTTGTATAGTGTTGTACTTAATATTATTTGATGAAATTTGAAAATTTATTGAGTAAAAGTGGGAGATATATTTGTCTACTTGTCTTTAAAAATTATGAGGATAATTGAAAAATCTTACAAATACCGGGTGTGTATATTTTTGATATTATTTGAGATTTATCGGTTTTGAGAATACAGTTTAGAATAAAATATTGCATATCACTGGATATATATTTCTGAAAAATATCTTAAAAATCAGGAAATCAATTTGACTCGTCATGCATTTTCAATTAGATTTTTCATGACATTAAAATGTTTAATAACATATTTTTTATTTACTATTGTGTCACAAATTAAATTATATTATCATGAATTCTTTTTTGAAGGATTTCTTTTGAGTAAAATTTTATTACCACGACCATGATCTTTTATAAAGAAGATAATGACTTGTTACACCACAGAATTATTATTTTTGTAGGTCTATATACTTTTGGGCACACATTTAGAGTGTTTGTTTCTTAAAAAGTTTAAAATGAACTTGTTTGTTCAATGGCTTATTATTACAACAACAACTGAACTCTATGATTTATTTCAGAGAACGTGGGTGGAATTAGTTGCTGTGGTAACTTATAAACATGCTAATAGGAAAAGTTCATTATAACGATATGTCTTTGAACAAACAATCTGAAGTTAACCCTGAATATGAGTTAAAAGGTTTTTGCTTGGCTACTTTATTAACATCAGAGTATTCAACTGCTCCGAATCAACATTGTTATCCAGTTGAAAGGTTTTTCCGTTGCCAAAACATGAAACATAAGTTATCGTTCTACCTCCTCGGAAATATTTAAGCCCGAATTCATTAATAACAGAACTCTATTATCATGCGCAATTTGCATTCAAACTCAAGCAAATCGAAAAGAAGGGCAAAGGGAGAGAAAAAAAGAGGTATTTTGGCGCATTAGTGTGTTAATTAAAACGGGATCCCTATTGAAGGAGCAAGCCCGTTCTTTTCTATGGAACAAAAATAATAGGGAAGAAAAAGAGTGTGAAAAGAATAAAAAAAAAGTAGAATCATAGCCTGTTGTTTTAGGCGTTTTGAATGGCAGACCGGCTTTTGTAAGCGTTAAAGGGTGACAAAGGACAGAAAAGAAGAAAAAAAAATAACTAAAAATTTAGCGCTCTATGGAAAAAGAAGAGGACGACAATAAAAAGAAGAGAAAAATTTCCATCTTTCTTTTTGTGCTTTCATAACTCTTTTAACATTTTTTCAGGATTTTTATTTTATGCTTTTCATATTACCATTCTCTTTTCATGATCGTGTTGGGAGAAAAAAAGAAAAAAAAAAGATGGACAAGACAATAATATTCCGACAGTAAGGAAAAAAATAAATTCCCGCTCATTTCGAGATTTAAGGAATTAAAATAAAAGAATAAATTAAGCCCCCCTCTTTTTAACACCATTTTCTCCCACCCCCAATTCTCTTTTCATGTTAAAGGAATAGCAAATGCCCTAAACAATCCCAAACCATCAGCTTGATAGAAAGCATTTAATCAGTCCCATTGTAAACATTTCTTTTTTTTTTACCCCCTTCATATTTAGGGGAAAGGGCGAATTAGTTCCATTCTTATTTGTTATAAATAAGCAATTAGAGTTCAATCTAGAGATATTTATAAGAACACATGCATTCAGACAGGAAAAAACTCTATAGCCTGTATAGCATTACTGAAATGAATAACTTAATGAATTTCTTTACAGTGTTCTGAGAACCCTTGAATCACTATAAAAAAAGAGCTGTGATAAATAAAAAAAAGAGCTCTTTCAGATTTTCCTTAAGGTGTTTTAGCTTGTGTTTATTGTTATCAGATTATTTGTAGATGCGTCAATTCTTTGAAAATGAAATTCAAAGAGCTGAGTACAATGCAGGGTTTTTGCAGAATTTTGTAAATTTGAATGTAGAAAATGAATCGGGACACAAAAGAGTTTTGTTATGTAAATTTACAATACGAATCTAATTAAAGAGTTTGGGAAGCATTGGTCTTCATAAGTGAGAAGATATTGAAACGAAGACAATACATAATGACGCACATCTTGTTTGCTAAATAGTATTAAAAATTCCTTACATAAATATCATATTCTAAACTCGCCACTTATGTGCGAACTGAAATGAATTGAGCAATTCAATTGACTAGAATAGACTTTTGAGATATATTCAATTTCTTGTCTCTAATAACAAATGAAAATGATTCTCTTTTATTTGGAAAAGATAAAGAAGCATTGCATTATTTAGTGAATTAAAGAATGTCTGCATAATGTCTGTTCTGCATAATATTAATACCATCCTTATGTACAAGAAAATGTCATCCAATACAAGAGCTAACTTTAACAAACAAAAATATAAATTACAAAACAATGAATTCTTAGAAGATTATTTTACCGATCACGCACCTTGACACTCAACCCAAACAATCAATCAGATCGGTTGCTCTGTTTGTTTAAACAAAGGATTAACACTGATTATTAAGTCCAATCATAAAATATCATGCATTAAATTTCCATTTAAAAATTTGCTTATGAATGATCAGGGATTTTAATATTTAACATATTTTATTAAAGTATTTTATTTATCAAATCCATTTTTATTCGTGTGTAAAATACTTTATTTATAATATTTACATACATTACGGAGGTACACTATTTACATTACATTTACATATTATATAGAGAATTTCCGTGGACTATAAAAATACAATGAGATGTGAATATAAAAAATATTTCACCAAAATATAATTTATATACGAAATTTCAGTATTTCTATACTGACACAGTAAAAGGCAAATATGTTGAAAACATTTTGCAAAAGGAAAATTTATATGTAAACTGTATAAATTTTAAATATTTTTGAAAAGGCATGTCATGTTTTCTCGTATTCATATACTGAGATGTTTTTTAAATGCATTCATGCACTCAAACTTTACAAAGAAAATAAAAAATATTGTAATCTTTCATAATAAGATTTTATGAAGCTTGTTTTGTATTGCAATAATTTATTCCAAAGTATTGAAATCAGTGAGGAGAATTTATCTTAGAAAATAGTTAACAAATGAATAGGTTAGAAAAGTTATTATATAATAAGAAAAAATAAACAATATTATTAAAAACTTGAATTTAAAGATTATTGTTTCTTCATATAGTTAAAATAATTTAATTAAAATTATACGTATTTATTCAATCCTATTCACTGTTCTTTTATTATAAAATGAGGTATGTATTTAACTTTTTAATTTTAAATATTAGATAGGGGAAAAAGTTATCCATTATTTTTTCGGTAGACGTCTGTAGTGATCGCTGCCTCGTGAGGTATCTATCAAACAATTTCAAATTTATGCTTGTTGGAAAGGTGATATTTAACACTAAAATATTCTCTTGCGGTTTTTTGTTTGATTAATTCAGTTATGAGTACAAGGTTTTAAAAATAGAAGACAACAAACAGAAAATTCGATACATTTTAGTTTTTCTTTTATAATGGCGAAAATGCTTACCAGGTGGCTAAAATTGTGAAAGGTGTTTATCGTCCTATATATGACTGTAACAACCAGTTACGCACAACTTTGGTTTCGTCGATTCCGTTTGGGTATTTGGATGCTAAAGATGCACCTCGCATGGATACAACATCGTCGAGAATGTCTATAAAATATCAAAAATTATCAAACTTGACAGCATGTCAGCAATCGTAGCTTCGCACAAGACCTAAAAATCTACATGAAAACTGTTTTAAACATTTTTACAAAGTGAATCTGAAAGAAGTTACAAAAAGTTCACGTAAAAATAATGAATTTCTTTTTCCCCAACCTAATATTTGAGTTCAATTAGTTTAGTTGATATTTTTGTAGTTATTGATTTTATACTATTTATTGTAAATTTATTTAAAGGAAAAAAAAAAGGAAATGATAGAGTGTCTCAATTTATCATATATGAGAAGGTTTAATTTTAAAGTAAATAAAGCTGATAATTTCTGATTGAGTTAATAAATATTGAGTGAAAATAAAGGAAAGGATTTTCCTAATAATAAGTTTTGGCTTGGAATCATCCACAAATATATAGTATAAAAAATAATAATTTCTAAAATTTTGGTTCTAATTTTGTTATTAGGAAATGAACAGATTTAGAAGCAAAGGAATGGCTATTTACAAAGTTAAAATCTTCCAGAATTTCGATATCAAGCTTTGTGAATTAAATATAATTCCAATGATGCAAGAACTTATGAGTAACAAATTACAAATTTATGTTTATGTGATCAAATTTGTTTTAGTTTGTTCCATATATTTGACTAAATTTATTAGTGTTTATTATTAGTGTTATCTAAAAACACAGATTCAATTTAATTTTGTTTGTTTGCTCGTGACATGGTTCTCTTGCTTGCTCTTATCAAAAAAATGTTATATTGTAAGATCAAAAATATTTGCAAAATCCTTAGACTGGTGTTACATTTTATACAGGTGGTCGTAAAATTCATCAAAACAAATGTGAATTAAAATAACATGTAGAAAAGTACTTCATTAGCATTAAAACATAATTCCAGCAACCATTATTATGAAGCTAAAAGTATAGCCATGGTAGAGTTAGATAGATAGTTTCGATAGGAACCCAAGAACGATATAGATTATATTGTTCTTGGGTTCTTATGGAAAGCATCAGACCTCATAGATTTTCAAAGAGGCCAAATTGCAAGATCTCAACTATCTGGAGTGGTTATAGTACAGAAATACCGTTGTTTCCTAGTTTATCTAGAGATACAGGACCTAACTCTTGACAGCAAAGGTGCAGATTGATGGGACAAGCTCGACAAAGTACAATGATGAACAGGAGGAGAAAGTAGGTAAAAAAAACTGACAAATGCTGAAGACGAATGGCTGAAAAAACAATTTTAACCAAAATGACCGCAAAGTTCAGTCTACATCTAGCTTCATTTACACTTAAGAGGAGCCAATAATTTCAATTAGAAGATATCTTCTTAAACAGAACATAAACGACAGAACTGCAATCACCAAGCCACTTTCTATAGATGTTAACTTCGTCTACAGTGGTGCTACTATCACAGAACTTGGTCAATTGGTAAGAATGACTGTTTCACTCGCCTGATAATAGGGCAAGTAAGCATCTATTTTATATGAGTATTAAATCTTTCAAGGCAAAATATGCATACTGAAACACATCAAAGTTTGTAGAATTAAATAATATGCTTTCTTTACTCTATTAGTTCCTTTCTGGTGCTAACAATTCTCATTAAACATATAATTTTTCAAGGAAATCTAAGCATTTGTTTCCAATTTCTTATGAATCTATTCACCGATTTCCGAATCATAAACCATCGAATACCGTTTAGTTAAATAGAATAGTTTGTTGAAAAGTTTTGCGAAATTTGTAGAATTTGTTGTACATTTGCATGCTTTATTGGGAAACTATTATTTTCATATTACATGGATGTGTAGATTAATCTTAATACGAATTAAGAAGTATTCCCATAAGTTTCTATACATCAATTTGAACAAAATTTTAGAATTACAAAGAAAAATATGTATTCGTGATACTTCAGCTGTATTGTTTAAAATGAAAATATTGGTAGTTTGATGAATAAAGCTATCTATCATTCACAAGAGGAAAATGATTTAAATATCAGATGCAACCGAAGATATCAGTTGTGGAAACTTAAATTGCAGGCATAAACTCCAAAGTCGACGTCATCAGTTGAAACAATCAAAATTACTAGACGGTTGGTTTTAATTACAAAATTCAGTTAACAGAAATTGGCAACCAATAAAGTAAAGTTAATATTCTATTCTAAACGTGTCTGGATTAAGATATAAAATGTGAAATGAGGTAAAACTGTTATGTATTTTTACTTAAAATAAAAAATATCTTTGCATTATTACTTTATTTCAGAAATTTGCAACCATTATTTAAAATGGATAATTTATTTCTCATTTTCTAAATTATATTTATTTTATATTAATTTCAATTATCAGTTAACTGAAATGTACTAGGTATTAAACATTTTTTATAGTTTATTTTATAACCATATTTACCTTTTATTAGTTAGTAAATTTAAATACATGTGTGTGTTAAATTTTTCTCCGTAATTCTCATAAACTTTCGCATATTTTAAATAAAAAAACGCTAGCTATAAATGAAAGTAAAGTAATTGTATTGTGAAAATATGAGTCAAATATATAAATGCTTGATACCGTGCTCTTATTTTCTTCTTTCTTATCATTTTTTGAATTTTTTTCTTTGATATAATCTACTGCAAATGTCTTGCAACTATATAAATTTATATAATTAAAGAAGCAGAATTATTAAAATTCAAAAGTATGCGAAAATAAACTTTATTATGGTAATCATAGAAAATTGTACAATTTCATACTTACATTTCAGGGGGTTTTTTTTTTATTATTTTTCATTTTCTTTTATTTTTTATAACAAATGAAAAAATACATTTAAATTTATGAATTTATAAATCTCTTGAATCCTGAAAAAATTCGAAAATCAAATGTTATTGTCATAAAAAATTTTCAAATTCTTAACAAACTAATATTTGCTTTAATGCAATGTACCAATAATAATAAAATTTATTAGTTTTTAATGTTATTGTTTGTTAAAATGTTTCATAAATATTGCTATTGTTAATAAAAGTAAATAATTCTAGAACGATTAATTGTTATCTCTCTTAATATAGTTTTATATTGGTATTATATTAATATTTCTTTTAATCTATATAATTTTTTGTTAACTTTTATAATGAGATCTACCTTTGGAAATATACTTTCATTTATAAGTTAAAGAGATTCATAAGACAGTGGTATCTATTTTGCGACTTTTCTGTCAGTAACTAAAATATTTACTCAATTTGGATAAATTATTTTATAAATACATTAAAATTTAAGTTCTTTATTGCAAACATTTTTTAGTCCTTTGCTGTATTATTTTTATTATTCATTCATAAAATATTCAAAATAAATCAAGTTAGGAATATTTCTTAAATCAAAGAGAAAAAGTCTGCCAAGTCATTTGAAAATTGCTTCTGTTCAATTATAAATGCAAACACAAAAACTCTGCCTCGATAATTACAAATTCAAAACGAATTCCCCTTGTAAAATTGATTAAGTTTTGCTTAATTCATTAGGAACGCAAAGAAATAATGTAATAGAATCATAATAAAAATTCTTAAATTAAAAAAAAATAATAAAATAAAATCAAAGTTATTCTGAATTTTGCAATAATTTTCGTAAGTCAAATGGTTTGTGGCTTACAAAATTTCAAGTTGAGAAAACTCTCTTTGAGTCTCTTTAATTTCCTCAACTCACCTATCTCGACTTCCAGATTTAGACCAAATGGCCAAAAGAGCGTATAAATCAAAAGGCTGGATTAATGTTCAAATTGCAGCCAAGGGAAAGACGGTTACGAGCGAGGGTTGCTCATGGGTTTGACCCTGTAGGTGCCCTGACTCTACTCGCGTATCAAAAAGGGGGAGGTGGTGAGAAGAGAAAGATATTCAAATTGCTTTGGCGACTTGAGACAAAAGAGTGTTGTCGCACCTATAGAGAGAGCTGTGATTGCCGCACAAAAGATGGTGGGGGGGGCATTCACCCGTTTGCTCTTTTGAGGGGGGATGCAAATGGACTTTCCACTCATTGCGGAAATGACGAATCGGAAGGGATAAAGATAGAAGTGATATTTAGCTTCACTGCCTATCACAGACCAGTGCAGGGTAAGCACTTTTACAGATTCACCGATTTTCTTTCGATTGTTCGCTGATCAAAATTGATTTTTTTTTTTTTTTTTTTTTACCTTTTATTTTACTTTTTAAACGTTACTTTTTTGATATTTTGCGCCATTTTAGGTGCTTTCTATGTTTATATTAAGAATTACTTTGTTAAATCATTTCGAAGTAGGAAATGTTTCTTAGAATAATTGTTAGAAGTTTAAATAATTTTAAAGCACTTTTTTAAAACACTAATTTTTGCGCACTAGTTTACCAACGGATTTTCAACATTTAGATTTCTCTTTTAATTAAATTAATAAATAGGTTAAATTAATTAAAAAATTTTAGAGGATTAAATAATTACAATAGTTTATATGAATTACTTTAAAGAAAAATTGATATACTACGCTGTTATTCAATCGCAGTGTAGCAAAATTGTTAAACATAAAAGTCTATGTGATGAAGAAATATTTCTTAGAAATTATTTATTCCTAGTAATCTTATGCATTATCTAGTATACAAAAATTAAAAAATCATTTAATTAGAATTCGTTAAACGGTTTGAAAATTTTAATAAAAATAATTTGTTTTAAAGTTTATTTAAACCTATGATTATATTTTAAGAAAAAATATTCGATAGTTATATTTTTTTAATTAAAAAGTGTAAATTTCTCCAATTTCTCAAATTTTGTATCAATATTATACTCTAATTACATTGGGTTTATTTATTTGTACACCATCTCAAGAAAAAAATGATAAAAAATTTTAATTTGTTTCATAAAGTTCTCGTTATTGTTATTCAGCTCTAGAAGCCCAATATCATTACAACTATTCATTCATAAATTAAGTTGTATCTTACTATGAATATAGATATTTTTTTTTATAAGGTAATGGTTTTATAAGAAATATTTACACTGTTAACTACAAAGCTTAAATAACAAGTTATTAACTGCTTATATTCGCTTTGGAATAACAAGGCTCAGATACTAGCTGAATGTGGTCACCCCTTTATTTCCCAGTTTATGAGTTCAATTCACTCTTGGGATAGGCTTTTGGTTGTATTTCCCAAACCACTTTAAGACAAAGCTTCCTGTCAAATTAATCATTAAGGACATAAAAGGGAGTTGAATAACAAGCTGAAATATTATGAAAACCTCTTTTACTGGCAACTAAAGTTATTTTTCATTAAAAAGTCTTAAACATTCTTCAGAATTTTACTGTGAGTAATAATTTACATATTTTCAGGACAGGATAATTTTCTAAATGTAGATAATTTCTGTTTTTTCTTGTTTGAGCTCACTTTTAAAATATAGTATTTAGTATCGAGTCATTAAAAGTTGACTAAGTTTTGATTTTTAATAGATCAATTTACCCCTTGACTTTAAAGAATTTAAATATTTAAAATGTTATATTCTTTTACTTTCCATAAATAAGAGAAATAGGCCAGACCTGAATAAAGAAGTCAATTCCTAAAACAATATTGGCAGCATTTTTAGACACAAACGAGGCTTTTTCTTTTCAATCAAAGCTTCACAATGGCCTTTAGAGGGAGACCCACCCACCCCTTCACCAGAGAGAACTAAGAAGTAACTGTTTTATTCGAATTGAATCATATTTCTTAACAATGGGAGAGAACTGCGAGAAAGAAAACAAGTAAAGAAGTGTTCTCATACAAAAGAAGGGAGGGGTTATGAGAGACCGAATAGTAAATAAGGGACTCTTTTCCTCCCTCCCCCCTCACCCGTTCTATTGTCACGTGATTTCTCTGCAGAAGAAACACTTTTGCTAATGCACTGCTAAGCAGCCGTAATTTTATTTATTTTTTTTTTCAACTCCTATCCCTATTCAGAATAAAATAATATACCAAAGAGAGAGAGGAAGAATGAATGCTAAAAAAAAAAGGGAAGAATGTGAAGGGAAAAAAAATTCGGAGGTAAAAAAGAAGAGGAATGAAATAAAAATCCATTTACTTTAATCTGAGATGTTCTGCTGAAGAAATAGTGTCTCTCTCTCTCTCTTCCTCATAATGCTTTTCTGTTAGTCAATGCAATAGCTATGAAAAGCAAGCGTCTTAAACACAAGGATTGAGAGGGAGATCTCCTTCGGAATAAAAGGTGTCTTGGGGTGCCGAGGGGGTCGGGGGGGCATGTCATCCAGCATTCTCCCCTTTTTGAATGGCAGACGACCACTCTAAGCCCCCCTCCTTTCGAAATCTTTTGTTCGCGGGCGTACATATCTTATTCAGCTTTCTATGACACAAGCTATGGAGCCGTTCACGCCCAGTCCCCCATTGTTGTACCCCAACAGAATTGTTAACACAGGTCTCCGTCTCACAAAGGGAACCGCAGAACAATACCTCCGCAGTTATCTACACCTCC
>JAPDSC010097023.1:16026-55859 GCA_026290005.1 Latrodectus geometricus
ATTGCTACGTCAAGTTTTCATGAATTAAGGCCATTCTTTATGTCGAACTTTCAAATTAAACATCTTGTCAAGAAAATTTTTAGTATTATAATCGAATTGTGATAGATTTTTCTTTTTTATGTTATCATTTGAATTAATGAATACTAAAGTCACATGACACACATTTGATGTAAAAAAATTTAATTGGTTCTTTTAATATGTCAACATTAACAATACTTTTAAATTTACTTTTTATAGTTTTAAGACTTTGTTCATAGTTTTGAAGATAAAATTACATTTGTAAAAAGTCTTAATTATTATGCTAAAAATTAAATGATATATTGGTATTTTTCTTAATAAAGAGATTAAAAATATTTTGTAAACATACTCTAGTATTTTATACAAAACATAAAAAATATCATGTGTTTATATATGAAAACTTAACATTTACTTGTTTATTTAGGATTTAAAGACAGCTGCATTAGCCATTAAACTTCAATTTCCAAATATTTTAATAGAAGCAAGTGGAGGGATAATTGAGAGTAACATCACATTTTATGCTAATCATTGGGTAGATATAATTTCAAGCAGTTCATTAGTTCAAGGATACCAGTGTGTTGATTTTTCAATGAAAGTTTCCAATTTAAAAAATTAAACTTGCTGTAAATTATTAATTTTATTTTAAGTATGCAGCTAAACTCATTAAATAACAGCAATTTCTAAATGTAATCTGTAATATATATTTGTATACAAATAAGTAATTTTAATTTGAGGAAATTGTATTTTTACCATTGGAAAAACTAAAGCATAATGACATTTTCATGTTTATAATCTGTAAAAAATAGAACAGCAAATAAAGTAACACATTTGTAAATTATTTTTGATACCAATGAAAAAATTATCAAGTTGAAGCTTAACATTATATGTAATTACAATTTGATTGAAATCAGTCTCTATAAAAGAACACTTTGTTTGAGCAAATGAACTGTTTAAAAAGATATTTTATATATATATATTCCCTTAAAATAAGTTCCTATATACAAACTTTTCATTTATGGTATTATATTATATAATTATATATAATATTTTATATTTAAAAAGCTAAATATTTATATTTTTATATATTTTTTTATACAAAGTTTATATACCTAATAAATTTGTTTGATAAACATATTTGTAGTAAATGTTTTTATGTGATTTTATTCATTAAGTGGTAATAAATGTTTTTATATTTTGTAATGTGAATTTTGAGTATTGTTCAGTGTTACATTAATCCTATTATATGGTAATTTATGAATGTATTTTAAATGAGAAACTGCCAAATATCAATTTCAGTTATATATATATATTCCTAGAAGATGCAACAGTCCTTTATTAAAAAAAGCTAAATTGACTAGAAAATTACTCATATCAGCATTTTATATTCTTTAGAAGCAGTGTTTTTAAATACAAATTTCATACTTGTAAACTCTTGATTTATGTAACTATATATATATATTATTAATATTGTTTCAGCAAATATTATTTATAATACACTATTTCTATAATTTATATACAAATATTTAAATAATATAAAAATTTCTTATCTGAGATTCAGAACAAGCTAAACTTTTCTTTCTCTATAGAAAAATAATCATTAATCTGCTACTATTGAAGAAAACATGATTATTTAACAAGAAAATAAAATACTTTTGTGCTTTGTTGTCACTTTACATATTAGAGATAATTTAACCAGTACTTTAAGTCTGAAGTGAACTTTAAATTACTATTGATGTTCATATCTAAAATGGATACTGGACCAGATCACTATATATTCAATATATAAAATATTTATTTAAGTTGATCTTTAAGTTAGGGGTGTTATATAATATATGCCTAGTTAAAATTTATCACCAGAATGCATTTATTGATCCTAAAAAAGGTAGAAAAGAATCGATTAAAACTTTTCAGTAGATGAATTGGACTTGTCATATTATATAAAAGCACTTTTTCAAATCTACTGAAATTAGAACTTATTTTTATACTAGTGAATAATAATAACAAATAAATCTCATTCTCGAATGTAGTTTTCAATATTAATATTTTTTGATAAAAATAGATTTAGTTAAGAGTAAAAATTTTTCTTGAACTACATCAACTCAACCTTCCTTTTATATGATCTAATTCAAGGGTTACTACCTAGGTTCCCTTGGTTTAGAGCTGCATTTTTTCCATGAATAAATCATTTTTTATCATTCACATTTAATTGAGATTGTTAAAATATTTGAATTGCTAATAAATTAGTTATTATTAGCATTAAACAACTGAAAATTACTAAATTTTTGAAAAAAAAGATTTTTTGCTAAATATAATTTTATTTGAAACTAGAGTGAATCAAGTCAGGTCAAACTTATGTATTTACTTTCTCAGGTATAGAGGAAAATCTGTAATTCATCACAATTATGACATTTTTTTTTAGTTTACTGATAAATGATGAAATTTTTCAATAAGAAAAAAATTAAATAAAAAAGTCTGAATTTAGAATGAAATATATTGAATAAGTAAAAAATCGAAATTTATAATGAATAAAATATATTTTATATATGTTATGCTTAAAACTGAAATATCTTAATTTTGCACTTAGCTTAGCAATAATTATGTAAAAAAAAAAGTAAATAAAAACATGAAAGTTCAAATTTTAAACCTGAAAATGTCTTTTCAACACTAACTTATATAGAAGGAGTTGCCAAAATCACAATTGCAATCTTGCATAAGTGCAAATAGTTTAGATTTCTGAGAAGGGTATAAATTTACCAACAATGTTTTATGTCAAGTCAAAGCCAATCTCAGTAGAAATAGGTGATGTTTTTATGGAGAATATTTTAAATCTCTAAATTGACTTCATTTAAATAATAACATTCTAATAGATTATTTCCTAGTTTATGATTAAAATACATTTTACTGAATTTTGTAATTTGTTCTAATCTTTATACTTTATTTTTTTAAAAAAGCAAAATTTGATAACATATTTAAATAAAATACTCCTACTAAACTATCACTTTTTATTAACAAAGAAAATTAATCTTCCTTGATAGAGTATATAATTTCTACAGAGAATTTTATGATTTTGCAATGGATCCAAATTCTGTAAAAACTGACTGAAGTTAATTTCTTATTTTGTAGTTTCAAAATTGCTTCCATTACAGATTGTAGGGGATCAACAATTTTAATTTAACCCATTTACACAGTTAGCAAAATAATCTTTCTGCTAAAATCTTTGCATACCAATAGAGAATTTCTTGTCCAGTTGGACATTCCAAAATTGGTCTTTCAGTCCCTTTGAGAAGTTTGTGAAAAAAGTGGTCATCAAAGGCACAACTAAGTTTGGGGCAAAAGAACAGAGAACCAATTGAGAGATACACAAGTCATTTAATCCTTTTCTTAATTATTTCTATTTGGCCATTGTACATAGTCACTAGCCATTTCACATCTCCTAACTAATTAGAAATAGATTCATTATGTATACACCACAAGCCCTTTCTTAAGGTTTTATCATACACAATACTTCCTGATCACCTGGTTTTTCTATCTAAGTAGTCTACTCCAGGAGAAGGCAAGCTTTTCTGGATTATGAGCTACTTTTAATTTTTATCTTGCAATCACATTTAGTGATTGGGAGTTAAATAAGTTCAATTTTGGGTATGAGGATCATAAATATTAGCACCTGCAATCATTTCAAAATATCTTAATGATTGTGATACCCTGCACATCCTTGGTTTATACTAACAGCCATGGATGATCTCGTGTTGAGATGCGAACAAACAATTCAGACCAATATTTTTCTTGAAAAAAAAATCATCTACACTTTTCAAAAAAAATCATCTACACTTCTAGTTTATTCAACTCAATGAAACCTACCATTCTACAAATAGTTTCATGCAAAACTGAAATAGAGAAGTAATAAACATCAAAACAGAAAAATCCAGAAGCAATGTACATGTAATGATAATTATATGGTTAGAATTAAATTAGAAAATATTCAATAAGTTAATCACAGTAACAAAATGACTGAAGGTATATTGAACTGAAATAAACATTTTTTGGCTTGGTTCTGATTTGACTAAAAACAGTCTTATTCTTTGTTGTTAGAGATAGTGAGCCACAAAACCCAAAACTGTATTCCTTATGAATATCCTGAATCCATTCATTCCGTATTCTAGTCACAGGATTTTGGCTCATGAAAGCAACATTCTGTTACTACAAACCACATACAAAAAAAGATTGTAATTCAACAACTATTGAAGTCAGGAATAGCATGGTAAAAATTTTCTTTTTTACATAAAGTATTACAAATTTTAAATACAATTTGGATATGAGTAACTACATAGTTCGTACAAATTTCCAAGAATTAAAAACTTCCATGAGGTATCAATATTCATGCTAAATATTTTTTTTTACATTTTATTAATTGTTCTTAACCTAATATAATTATGTATATGCGAAATTTTAATTATATTTATAAATAATAGAAATAAATAATTGTAAAAATCAATATTTTTTATTTAAGCTATTATATTTAACTGTTTCAAAGGTCTTCAATGAATTTACAGCTACAATGGAAAATTTATTTAAATTTGTATTCTTTACATTACTGAATTATGCATTATATAAAATGAGTAATTGTAGAGTTATTTTAAACTTCACTAGATTCCTATCGATTAATTTATTATTTTAGGATATGTATAGCAACCTCTTTTCAAATAAATACAACTCTTAATGTTTCCAGGATGACTTTTTCCTGAATTATTAATTAAAAGCAGTTCTAAAATTTTCTTTTGTTTACTTTCACTTTTTTTGAAACTATACAAAATACTGCTGTTAGAAAATGCTAGCTTTCCACCTCTGAAGCTTTCGCTTTCAATTCATTACTAATAATGAGCAATAACTATTGCTTCTCTGGAGCATCAGTGACAAGTGTTTGATTTCACAATTTAAAGTTAATTTACCAGTTTTTTCGACTTCCTCGGAATACTCCACTGTAGATTCTTCAAGTTCATTTGTATTATCTCCCAAACAGGAATTTTCAGTTCATCATTTTCTTCAACAGAGGGAAAGCGAAGTTCACTTCCTATCAGCTGCTTTTTTTTTTTTGGCTCTTATAATTCATCTATATATAATTTATACTTTGCCTTGCACCAGCAGCAGAACTAAGTAAGTCTTAGCTAATTATTATATTGTTGACACCTAATTTGTTTCAGATGTGATAGTTAATTATGTGCTTAGCAACAATTAATTGATTATTTAAATTTTCTACCATTAAATTTTGTTCATAGAAAACCCATGATCAACAGCTGCAAAAACAAATACTTTCCATAGCCAACAATAGCTATGTTTATTTGAGACTAAGTTAAAAATATTTATTCCATTTTTAATAGGATCAAATTTCTCATCTATACAATCTTGAAATCTTAAGTCGATTATAATAAGCTAAGCTCTTCTACAAAATTTCTTTTAAAACAAAATCATTCTCATACTTTTATTTTAGATGTATTAAACAAGTACAAAAGAAGTTTTGGGATTTTATTTAAATTACTTAATTTATTTTATATCATAGTTTGAAGAGCTTAACATGAAATGATTAATAATAAAGAATATTGCAAAAGACGTTTATGAAACTTTTTATCATTGATACTAAAAATTATTTGCAATTTAAAAGAATTTCATCTTCTATTTTTCTGTCATTTGTATTTTTGTCTATTTTGCTTTTATATAATTCACTGAATTTTGCATTAAATTAAAATTAATGTTAGAAATCCATGAAAATCTCTTAATGAATGGCAACATTAGTTTCAGTTTGATAAAGTGTCAGAAAAGGTTACACCTCCATTGCAATATATATATATATATATATATATATATATAATTGCATTTAGTAGAAGAACACTTTTCATTCTCTTCTGCACAATAACAAAAGGATTAGGAAATTTTTCGAGATATGGTAGCAGTTTAAGCAATCTGCTCAGAACACTTTAATTTTCAAACCATGGATGTTTGAAAACTTAACAGAAATTTTATGCGTGGCCTAAGGTTTCTAAAGTTATCCCTAAGAGAGGGTGAGTCCTTAAATAGCTTGTAAACAGCACTTGCTGTTTTATCAACTTCTGGAAATGAGGAACATCCATGACTGTAAGCATTGTGCAAAATATATAGGTTGCACTTTTTGATATTTACAATATTTGAATGCTGTTCACTTTATAAAAACCCGAACCATTCAGTGAATGTGGACCACTTTACATTCAGATCATTAATTGATAACTGGAATAATCCACTTGTTCCTAACTCTCAGCATTTATTATTCACTTTTTGAAACAAAATACCCCCAGTTGAGTGAGCTAAAACATCTAACAAGTAATATCGTGTTTTAAAAGATCATTACACCTAAATATGGCAGTCTAATTGTTTTGCCTGCAGATGATCGTTAAAACTTTTAAATCAAAGAGAAACAATTTTTAGCATTCTTAACTTTTTCTTAAATAAGTTGGAAAAATAAAGGACAATTTCAAAAACTGCAATGTTTATCACCAAATAAGCGCTTTTTAATCAATACAACTGAATTAGTTAATAACATTGTTTGAAAGAGAATTTATGTTGGTACAAAAATTGAATCAAAATTTCTTTTGAAGAAATACAAATGATCTAAAATTTCAGAACTTGCTTTGAGTTCACATTTTTAACAGAAACAGCAATAATGAAAAAATATTTTAGACGAGTAGATTTTTAGATCTGCTAAAATACACATTGCCCTTTTTATGTAGAATTTGACAACCGATTCGCCCATATTTGAAGTACAGAAGTCATTCTTGCATATTAGAGAATGACACGTTTTTTCTGAGCCACACAAAAGTAAATCTTTGTATGGCTACCCTCACCCCAGATTAATATTAAGACACTTTCAACCAGGTTCAATGAAATTATATGCAGTTTTCACCAAGGAAGGTACATTTTAAAAATTTTATGCATTAATATTCAGTTAATTTTATAAAATATAAAGAAAACAAAGAGAAAAAAAATTAAAATCACCTGCCTGACTGTACCAAATATTATTAGTAATTATTTTACTTCATAAACTTAAATCTAAATACTACATCTGGTCCTGACTGACCTGGATCATCATGAAGCTATTGCAGCTGATACTATTTTATTTAACAGTTATTAATATAATAATCTAATATTGATCATGCCACAATCTAGTGGTAACATCATGAACTAATACAAATTATTTTAGGGCAATTTCATAAACATTTTAAAATACAAAAGTATATAAAAATTTTTTTTAACAAAAATAAATGCAAGTAAGAATTTCAGGAGTTATTCACAATTTTTTGAACTCCAGGAGTTGTAAGAACTTTGTAACTAGTAAGTTTCTTCATTCAAATACATTATAGGACCACCACTACCATCTATTTTACACGATTATTGAAAATTTAATTTTTTATATTATACTATCTCTTTTCTTTTGCATAAATTTTAATAGCATAGCTTATCACATTTTTCATGCAGCATTTTTAATGGCCAGAAAAATTAAAATTACAGAAAACCAAATAGATATGCTCATCTCAATATCATTTCTATAAGTACATCAATCTTTCAGTGAAATGCCTTAATTTTGCACTAGGTTTCATTGTATTATGAAATTAAGATAATCCTTTAATTTCATGTGATCCAAATATGACTATTGGATAAAATTATTCTCTGGAAAATCTTAGTTTTATTAACATAAGTATTTCAATGTACTGGTATATTTTGATGCAAAGGTATTTTCTTTACAAATAACAAATCATATTACTTTTTTGTTTTAGTAAATTGATTTGATCAATGGAAAAAAGGCAGAAAATTTATATTGCTAAAATCTCATTATATTAATTTTTTATTTTCTAACAGCTAATTCATATTTTATGTATATTTTATAACGAAAAGTGTCTAATCTTTATTAAACATATGTATTTGATTATAAAAATGTATTTAGAACATTCAAAATAAATTGTTTTAAAAAAACTGGAAACAATTTAATAAAGAACTTTTATTATGCTAACTACATACTTAGTTTGTTTGTTTTTTTACTTTTGTAATTAGTTCTTATATTGAAATAAATAAACTTGAAACTAAGGTATGCTTGTTGTCTTCTTTACTTCATTTAAAAATATCTATGTTCACACACCTAAAAAAAGAAAATATTTAATTCAAATCAAACACTAATAAAAAGTTAAATTTATATCGAAAGATGAAATAAAAATGATTATTTCTTGAGTTTTAAGCTCAAAATAAATCACTGATATAACAGAAATTGTTACATTTTTACAATGAAAGTAAATGCAAAATCCAGTCAGATGCATGCATTTGCTATCACATTGATTAAAAGATACAATCCAGTTTCAAGATAAATAAGAAAAAATCCTTTTAGTTTTCTTCCTACTTTCCTTTTTTGCTTATGTATTCAATTTACTTAACAAAACATGCTTACATAGAAATAAAAATTATCTAATTTTTTATGATATATTGTAAATGAAAAATATCTAAAGAATAAATGGATTATGTTTATTTTTTATGTCCCATCATAAATCTCTAATAATTACAACCAAGCTTTGTAATTTGAGACATCCAATGAACAAATGGGCACTGTCTAAATAGCTTATTTTCAATATTAACATAATTGAAACTGGTTATTAAGTTCAAATTATGATAAATCAATAGTGCTGGAGAAAATTGATGTTTATAAAATAACTATTTGCTGTTAACAAATAAAACCAAATCTTTTATCATAGATTAGAATGAATATTAAAATAATGTAAAATAAACAATAATTGTTTTACTCAGTTATGTATCAATACTTGTTTTCATTAACTTAGCTTTTTATGAAATAAATGAGTAAGACTAATCTAATACAAATATTCAAACTAGATATACATGCTCAGGGTGGGAGTTAGTGTTGAAAGTTAGAGTACTAACTTTTCAGCAACCAACTTCTTGCTATTATTTTTATAGGTTTATTATCTCAAACTATTCTATTTTTCCATTAATTTTAAGAATAAAAATCACATTTAATAAATGATACCAGACTTTTAGTTATATATATATATATATATATATATATATATATATATATTTAGAAAAGTTATTGTTCCAAATATAATGGTAGTAAAAGATAGCAATTTTTTTAACACACTTGTTTTACAAAAAGGTATTTCTTTTTTTTTTTTTAAAATAAGGTTTTAAATCTTAGACTGAAATGCTATAAAAAAAATCTAACTAGGCAACATTCATTAAGAATCACATAATATAATTAAAGTGTTATTTAAAAATTATTTAACTCAGTTTACAAGTGAAATTTTGCAAAAAATATTAATTCATAAACTAATTTTTTTCTAATTAAAAGATTCAAGAACTTTGGACCAATTAGGATATTTTTTTAACTTTGGTAATTCTGGATTGGAAACTCAGATTTCTAAACTTATTTTTGAAAGTGAAAAACTTCATAACTTTGAGATAGTAAATGCATTTAGCATATAAAAATGCAAGTTTTTTTTAAAGGTGAATTTCCTCAAGATTTTTAGACATGATTTTTTTTACATTAGCTTATCAAATTTATAAAAAAAGATTTTATACTAAGCTGTATAAAGTTTTTTCTAATTTGATCTATAAATGAATTGTATTATTGAATAAAACATATGGTAAATTTACAGTAAAATATAGTTTATGTTATTTCTATTCAAAAGCTTAAAATAAGAGAGGGGAACTATTGCCACAAGTCGCCTATTGTTGAATTGCAACTTGCACAGAAAATCAGTTAAGGGTGAAAAAAATTGTAATTAGTTTAATTAAGGTTTGCAACTATTGTCACATTTTTGTACTAAATGGCTAACCTGAGTTAGTCCTACAGTTTAAAGTGGATCTGAACCACTAAACACCCAGAACACTATCATGGGGTATTGTACTGAAAATCCAAATTTAAAAACCAGCCTAGAGGTATTATAGGCAAAGATTAATTGGAATACAATATTTGTGAGAAGACTTGTATATCGACTTTCCCATTATGATATATGTATGTAACAAAGCTTTATAAACAGGTACTCAAGCTATTTTACAAATATTAATATTGAACTCACATGTAATGTTTCCACAAATATATAAATTGTTTATCTTGATTCATGTTGCTTGATGACACTCACTACTTTAAGCAGAGTAACTCATTTATGGTCAGTCACTGTCTAGTTCACAGTGAAAATTATTGCTTAAAACTTCTCATTCCAGATATATATTTGACATTATTGCATAATGTATATGTTTTATCTATTTTTAAAGAGAAATCTAGCAAGAAATTGAATTCTATCTTAAGATATCACTTACTCATATACCATCATAATCACAAAAGAATGAACACAAATGAATCCTTACTAATTCTTTACAAATTTTTTAAGGCATACAACTGCTACTTAAATATTTGCATATCTCATATTCCCCTTATTAATGTTGTATCAATCCATGTTATCTGATTTTTTGGCACTCCAGAGTATGCTTTAGTCCAAAAAGTTTATCTTACTGCTTTAGATCCTTATTTATTAACATAAAATACATTTGAAAACATATAATCAATTCATTCCCAACAAATATTTACTTTTAACATAACATTTCAATAGTTGAACTTTATACATAACAGATCAATTATTAACTTTACCCAATAACAGTTTTAAACATAGCAATTAATTCATTAAAGAATTTGATGGAAAATTTTGATTTTTGAAGCTACAAAGCAAAACAATTTAGAAAGAATTCTCATAAAACTCAAAGTTAGAAAAAAAAAAAAATGAATTTACCTTGAGGATGTTGAACATATGGTGGAGTAGATATTGTAGTAGGCATAGCAGCACTTGTAGGGATTATTGTCATCTGGGGTAATATGTGAGCAGGATTTCCCATGTGATTTCCTGGATTTTGACTGTGTAAAGTATGCATATGTAGAGCATGGTGTGCAGCACCTGGCTGGTGTCCATGATGGGTGGGAGGTGCAGGTTGCTGCTGTTGTTGCATTAGGACAACTGGTTGAGGCCCACTAGGAAAACCTGGATGGTGAGCTTGGTGTAATGGATGGCTCAATTGTTGAGTGTGATTATGGTGTGCCACACTTTGAAGAGGATGTTGACCCATAGCACCTGCAGGGTACATAACTGTTGTTGGTGTTGGTGGTTGGGAATGGTTACCATGTGGTGTTGGTACCTGATGGACTGGTGACGGTGAAGGATGCACACCAGGAGTCTGCGATTGAGGCGGATGGTGATTGGAATGCTGTCCGGATACACCTTGTTGCAAGGAATGGGCTCCAGGATGAGCAGACACTGCAACATGATGTAATTTATATTAATAACATTTGAATTACATTCATAATTAATACATTTGAATTATAGAAGATATTAACTTTATATATCTCTCCATTTAAGCTAGCATATTATAAATTAAAATTTATATCAAAAATATGGATGTGTGTTTACTGTGCAGATATAATAGTTGAAGAAACATAAGATAATCTTTTCAGTAGAACTTTAATAGTTCAATTTATATTAAATTATCTTTTTCGTAATTAGAATTTCATATTTTAATATATATTATTATCAAACATATTTTTCTCATCTATTCTCAATCACTTGTTATAATATTTAAGCAATAAAGTTGCTAATACATGTTTTGAAAACTTTTCCTTTTTAAAAATGACACTTTATTTTCACTTATGATTAGTTAAAATGGCGTACAAAGGCCTTTGGGCCTGTCTACTATACGATATCAGAAGTATTATGCTTAAGGCTCATTGTGACTTAGTAACACGACAGCACTCTTCAATTCACATGGTCTCAGATGATCCCAGCTATTGTTAAACAGGACATGGATGTGGCTCTGCATGCATATAACCCATAACTATATGATGTCTTTTAGAAAGTAAATATACAGATAGTTATAAAAATGATGGAAATATTTTAGCAAAAATTTTATGCAAGTAATACAGCTATGAATCTATTCATACAACTGTTTGAGTCATTGCTCAATGGTCATTTTTTGCACAAGATGGCTAATTAGACCAGGACCTAAGGTTTAAAGTGAATTCTGAAACACTACAAACATCCTGGCTTAAGATGAGATTTGAACCCATGAACTAGTGAACCAAAGGCAAGAGCATTAACCATTCCCCTACACATATGCTAATGTTTAGAGGAATATTGTACCATTCTCTATAGAGATATTGAGAAAGTTCTGGGAGATATGCTAGTAGGGGACATTAATCCAGCAATAAAAACTAAAAAATAAACCACACTGGCTCAATTATATTGAAATCAGGTGATAGTGTATTTCAAATAAATGTTTAACTTCAAACTATAAATAGAAAAGTTGTTGCATGGATAGGTACTTACCTCATTCTAGAGAATTGATCTCCTGCAAGAAGTAAAGTTTATATCATAGAATAAACTTAAATAATATAAATTTCTCTATATTTTCCTATGATTTTTAGAGTTATGACTAAATCTGCAAAAAAACATGACAGATCTTCTACATTTGACAGTTGAAAGAAAACAATCATGATCATAAAGGAATTTATCTGCTTGTGGAAATATCCTCAAAATGAGCACCAATTTTATTGTAGGGAAAAGTGGCAAATAAAATTTGCCAGACCGTTACTTTAACAATCAACATTTTTGCTAGTGTGACATCACTGTAGACTATGTTCGAAATTAACATCTATGAGAAGTGACTTGGAAATTGTTGCTCTGCCGTAAAGGTTCAATTTATATAGGTGCATTCTCATTGTAATCACCAATATAAAAAAAACAAGATGCTGATTGAACTTAACAGTCAAATTAGCAGTAATTATTTGTGTGTTTCAGACATTAAAACCCACTTAAATAACTGTCAGCCTCTTTCCGTTCACTATTTTGCTTTGCAAAATAGTGAACGGAAAGAGTTAATGTGATTATATAAAAGCTATATAGTGACTATATCAAAGCTAATGTGATTTGACATTCAACAAATGTTGCAGGCATATTATTTTTCTTTTGATTCAAAATTAGTAGTTATAAATTAATTTGTATTAAATGTAGTTCCATGCACTATGTGTCTTTTTGCCAATTCTCATTAAAAATTAATTGAGAGTAAATGAGCATTTGTTACTCATTTGTAATTTTAACATTAATATAAATAATGAAAGCAACAATTATAATCCTATATTAACTATAGAACTTTTTGGAGGATTACATAAAGCAAAGAAATTATTTTAAATCATTTTTTTAAACTATAATAATAATAAGATTCCTTACCAATAATTTATTTACCAATTAAATATAGAAGATTTCATATTTATATATAGAACAAATATATATTGGGTTGTAATGAAAGTTTCCGGGCATTGCTTATATCATTTGTGCCAACAGTTGGCATGCTCAATTATATTTTGTCAGACATTCTTGGTGCTTGAAAGAAGACTTGTTTTGGAACATTATGTTGTATCATTATCCTTAAGTGCAAAACATGTGAAATAAAATTATAACACTAGCAGATTACAACCATCATTTACTTCCAATACAGTAGCAAAAAGACAGCTACACATAGCAATCAAATCATACATACAAGCACTGCTGTTGTATCATATAGTACTGAGAATGTTTGGTATCAAAAGTTCAAAAGCAAGAATTGCCGTATTCAAGAAGCAGACTTATTTTTCTGAATAAGTCTGCTTCTTGAATGTTGTAAGAAGAGCAGAACTAGAAGAGACTTAGGCTGACTAATTTTAATGAAGCCTGTCTGCAAAGCACCTGTGCCCCCCCCCCCAAAAAAAAAAAAAAAAAGATGTTCATCCAACTGAGAGCCAGCTATATACACTGGTTTTTATGATATTAGAAACAATATTTATCAAAACTCTTCATAAAAAAAATGGCACTAATAAAATTTTTAGTTTATATAAATGATAAAAAAATAATTTGTTTGAAATTCCTACAAAAATGCTAGTTAACAATTTTATTTTGATAGAATATAGCAGATATAAATGAGTGAGAAAGACATCAGGCTTTCATAATTATATGTGTAACTTTTGTTGATTTTCAAGTTTTGTTAAGCAAATTCATTGACAATAGTCAGGGAGATATAGTAAAGCCTGGGAAGCATCAGCCTGTGACACCCAAATTTCATTCTATTTGATTGTCTGCAACCTTAATGAAGCTAGTGCCTTAATGTTTTTGGCGGTGTTGTCCACTGTCTCAGGAATCAATATAAAACTGAAGTCCCTGTGTCACGAAGACATGTTAAAGGCTAAAAACGAATTACAACAGCTGCAGAGTTTTTACAGCACCTTCAGTTTGAAGCATTTCTGTATCAGGGGGAAGAACATCAACTAATATGGTGAGAAAATATCTTTATGCAAGGCAACCAGTTGTGTGTATGTCCCTCTAACTGGACATCAAAAAGCCTGCTTATCTTGGACAAGAGAAAATGTTTCAAGGACCAGACAAAAAGTTTGTGTACTTTTTACAGACAAGTCAAGATTCAGACGGGAGAGAGATTCAGGATGTAGATTATCTGGAAGGAACAAATTATCAGATACTATCAATCCAATACTGCGGAAAGATAGTTACCATGGTAGTAGAATAATGATATGAATAGGTATATCACTGACCTGCATGTGCTCTAGGCAGAAACTGTGTATAGAATAATGATTGAGAGTTAAGATATTGACAAGGATTAAGAGTGTGATATATCCATATGAGAGCCTTGATCTATATATCCCCCTATATGCCAGTGCAATTGCCAATTTCATTCTGATGGATGATAACGGATGTCCTCATCAAATTATAGTTGTTGAGAAATATCTAAGGACCTTGGTTTGAAACAAATGGAAATGGCCAGCTCGATCTATGGACCTAAAAATCAACGGGACTATCTTGGTAGACAGGTTGCTATTTTAAATCCTCCTCCAAAGTTTGCAGGAGAGCTGGAAAATAGTTTACTCCATGTCAGGTCTTCGCTTTCTATTTTGGTAACTTAATTGATATCATTGAGAGTCTGTACCACCAACATATTTAAGCTAGGGGTGTGAATATCTTTTAAAACTCCCTTTTACTACATTTTTGACACTTGATCACATAAAACTGATAATTCTTTTTTTTCCCAAAACTGGACTTTTCTAGATATTTTTCTTGTAAATTATTTATGCATTCATTCTATGTAAAGTTCTATGTTACAATAAATAGACAACTATTTTGTGCACATGCCATCCACACACACACAAATTTGGAGTCTCTACATTCATTCACTAACAAGTACAAAAATCTGATTGTTCGTTAACTTATGCAGGCCGGTGTAGTTAAGACACACTAGTGCTATGTTCATACTGGTGTTATGTCTGGTACTATAGCATCTCAGAAACTTGAAATACATGTTCCACTGCTGGGGCTACACAAGCAAACTCAAGCAGATAAGGAGACTCTTTTAGATCTGCACTAATACCAATGCAAGAATAAAATTCTGAATGGATCATTACTTGTGATGAAAAGTGGATTTACTTCAATAAAAGTCAAAAAGGGGATTGATCTGCACCTATCAGTAGCATAGCTAAATGCTTGACTAACAAATAATCATGCTTTCTATCTAGTGAGGTGGCTATGCTATTATGCATAAAGTGTATCTAGAAAAGAAGACAGTAAGATGCTAGGCAATGTTGATGATATCAAATCCAAACAAACTGAGCTCTTGTGCAAAAAGGTACTGTTCCATCAAGATAATATAAGATCACATATGTCTGCATTCACCAACTAGGCACAACTAAGTACAAAATCGAATGGAATTTTTTACTATGTCTCAATATCCTTTGTTAGAGCTTGTACATTTTTTCACACCTGCAATTACATCTTGCTGGTGCTATCTTTAATTCCACACAGAACACACAATAAAGTTGATGGATTTGCAATAAATGTATTTCTAGGCCAAAAGCTTCGACAAACAACCAATATGTCGGCAGATAAGCAAAGATTTGTATGGTCCACACTATCAGCACAAAAAGTACTGCTTTCATGTTTTTTTCTACAACTTAAAGAATTATAAAATTTTAATACTTAACTTAAGAAAAACTTTTATTACAACCCAATGAAATTAATACAATTATAATAAAGACATCCAAGATTTCAAAATAAAAATATTTTTTAAGCATTATTTAAATGAACATATTTACTCAATAGGTGGTGGGTTGGAATCTGGGAAGTTTCACAATATGAAACAGAATGAGAAGTTGGTACAACTCCAACTTGTTGTGGAGGAACAACTCTTGAAGGACCCACAACAAAATTCATCTGTAATTAAAAACAGTTTAAATATTTATATGCTACATACATTAATTTCCTACAAAACAAATAATGACTTAAAAAAAAACATTATCACAACCAAAATTTAAAATAAATCTATGTTGTTGTCGTAATCAATATTTATAGCAATGACCTAATTTAAACTTAATTTTTATTGACATAAAATTTTTGGAAAATATACAGAGGATTTCTTTTTGTGCAGAATATTTTACAGCAATGAATTTTACCATAACTTGTGACAGGGGGGAAATTTTTTTCTAAAAACTTACAGTATATTATAAATCTTATATTTCTTTTGCACAAATAATTGAAAATTTTCTTTACTTTTCTCCTATTGGCTAAGGCATTTTAGGAACTGAAAAGGCACTGATTGTCACATAAATTTTAAAAATGAAATTAACAAAGAATTAACTTCTTGAACAAGGATTTCATTCTCTTTACGAGGAAATCTAATTTTTTTTATAACAGTTAACATGCAATTTTTTATTTTTAGGTAGATGATATAAAATAATTTTCTAAGACTACAAATTTTCTTTCAAGTTTTCAATATTTTCAACACTTAAATTAACCTGAGATTTACATATCTTTCTCAATGCAGCTTTTATAAAAAAATTTGAATACATTATGTAATGTTTAAAAGTTATTTAAGCAATTTTGGTGCAAGAATTGTATTCATACATTTTTTTTAACATGTACAAATTATAGAGTAGTTTAAGAATAAAATAATTTTTGAAAATATATTATACTCTAATACTTTTTATTTAGTATCCAAGTCAGTGGGATTTTAGAAATATGATTTTTTATCTCAGTCATATCTTTTGTAAAATAATATTTTAATATTTTCCCTTCTCATTTATTAACTATAACTGATCCAACACTGGGTTTAACATACGCTGTATTGTTAATTAATACATAATTGAATTTCCACTGATACATGCATTAGTCTTTATAGCAAATTCAATAATTTTTTATGTAACAAAATTCTTTCTATAAACAGTAATATTCTGATATATTAATATTACATACATTAGACAATGACACAAGAAGCTTCCACACTACCTAAATTATTTGTAAGCAATACTTAATGCAGTTCAAAGATCTAAATATGAAATATTTCACATCATAGAACTTTCTATTAATTTTTTTATCACTGCTATTAAAAATGATATATAATTTTAAAAACTTCACCATTATGTTTATATTATGGTACTAAATTTGCTTATTTTTTACGAAAAAAAAATCATTTCAATCTATTTAATAGGAATTTCAAATGAAATAAATGCACACAACTGATAATTTTTCCCAACAAAATGTTAAATGTTTAAAGAAGAGAGGGAGAACAAGAATTATTCATTATTTTCAATGAGATCTCAAATTTCTAGTATATAGAAGCTTTTTAATAACAAAATTTGATTATATATATATATATATATATATATATATATAAAGTTGGGGAAAACATAAAATTGATATAGAAAATAAAAAATTTTATATTAATGTCTTTAAAAACTTACATATCAAAAAACGTAAACTGACGATATAAAGTAAAAATTAATTTCTATAACAAAACATTTTTTGGTCCACTTAAAATTTTTAGAGATTTTAAGGTTAATTTAATTTAATCTGATTCTCAATAAACCTACAGTTCCAATTCCAACACAGCCAAAGTTTTAAATTATTAGAGAAATTGATAAATAAAGGAAAATATTTAGCATGAATATTTTCAACATTCACAAAATATATTTTATGAAAAATATAATCTAATAAACAAAATTATAATTATCCAATAACAAAACTAAGTATGGAAACTTACCTGAGGATATCCCATTGCTTGTTGAGGAGGGCCAGAGGCATGAATAACACGTGGAGCATTTGTATATTGCATCGTTAGTTGAGATGGAGTAGGCATTGCTGCTGGAGCAAGAATTGGCTGCCCAGTGGCAGCTGCAACATGCATGGAAGGTGTAATTTCATGTCTGGGTTGCATCGTAATCGGCACTAAAGAAAAAGAAAAGTCTTTTCGACAAAAATTTACAAAGCATGAATAAAGAGAAAGGAACTAACTATAATAAATGCATTAATCATTTTTAAAAAAATAAAAGATGTTACTTCAATTGGAAACAACGCAATTCTGAAATTTTAGAGCTGATCAAATGCTATGATTCAGAAATTTATAAGTCACATGTCTAGGAAGGAGTTCAGAAACAGATAATCCATCAGATGAAAGAAAATGCAATTTTGCACTCACTTTTGGACATGTGAATAATTAAATAATAGAGACTAAGAATTCCATGCTCAACAATATTGTAGAGTTTGAAAAAAACTTAAATATACATGGTATCTATTTTTATAATAGAGAATAAAAATGAAAATTTGTGAAGCCATTAACATTTGATTATCATTAAGTATTGTAAAATATGTTCATTGAAGCTGCTGATTTTCTCTAACTAATAAATCAAGAGATCATTTTTAATCTAAATTTAGAATTGAAGCTATGTTTATCAAAAAAATTTCTATATTAATACAATAAAACATGAAAGGTCGATTAAATTTTACTTTTGATATTCATAGAATTCTTAACATTAACCAAAAACTATTATTTATGTTTTAACCCTTCTTAATTAACATTTTTATACAAAAACAAATGAATGAAATGACTCAATGTTAATTTTAGTGTGTAAGCAACTAATAAATTCTAAATTACCAACATTTAAAAATGAATATTTAAAAAAATATAACACATTATGAAGACTAAAAGTGGAACAAGATTTTGATTATGACCTCACTATAATTATGCATGCATTACAAACCAAGATTGTCAGCTAGAAAAAATTCTGCCCATATACTAAATTGATCTTACCCACACCTCTAACTATTAGAGTAATAAAAATGCTTCACATTGAATTATATTAAAAATATAGCTATGAAAAAATTCACACTGCAGAGATATCATCGCACATTTTTGCTGAAAAGTACTATAAACTCTTGAAATTATTAGTTACAGGTGATGAGAAACTATTTCAATAAATATGACAACTTACAGTTGTTTAGGTTTGTTGTTGTTCCATCAGTAATTTTTTGCATTTAAGAGCTAATTTGATTTGGTTTGGTTATTGCTATATAATAACTTTTCACAGTCTAGTACTAATTTGATAACGACTTAGATTTTTATAGGGATTCCAAACATTAATAACTTTGGAGATAGGAAGTGAGTATACAAGCAAATGAATCAAAAGTCAAAACAGAAATTATCTAGTTGCTATATGACAAGGACCAACAGTTTAAAATAGATTAGAAGCTACTTAAAGTGCAAATTTATCAGTTTACTCAGATGCAAATGAATCTAAATTGAAAGCACTAAAATATGGAGGAGTGGAATAAAATTTAAAATAGTGAAAATAAATCAAAAATAAGAGAATAACTAATAATAGAAAAATATTAAATTAATAAATAATTTAGTGTAATTAGAAATATTTTTTGTTGGCCAGAAATTGATGCACCTGTCCACAATACAAATTGAACATAGACAGCATGTACTGCACAATTATGCAACCTGTTAACTTAAGAGTTCAAATTTATGTTAATAAACAATATTTGTGCATTGAATTATCAACCCTTTTCAATGTTTAGTATACAACTCTAAATACTTATTTCTAGAAATAAAATTAAAAAATTATATTGATAATATTTGTACCCAACAAGTAACCTTAGCCGATGCTAAGGAAGAAATTCTACAAAATACATTGGTTGGTTGGGTTTTGTGGCGCAAGGTCCAAAAATGGACAAACTGCGCCCGAAAACACATTGGAAATTGCATTGAAAATCCATTAAATCATCACAAGTTACTTATAAGAGAAATTTTAATAATTTGCTTTCATATTATATCATAAATTTAATAAAATATAATGAAAAATACCACCTAAAAAAAATTCTAGTTTATGTTAATGAATGAAATGTTTTACCTTTCCTAAACCTTGGAGCCTGAGATAAAGATGCTGCACCAAAAGGTGTTGTAAGAGCCATACTGACAGGTGCAGCCTGCATGACATACTGAGGAGTCATTGCAGTGAATATAGGTTGTGGCAAACCTGGTATTATTTGAGAATGAGGAACTGCTATGACTGGACTTTGAGCCTGCATACGTTGTGGCTGAACAGGAATAGGTGTATGAGGACTGCTGACAGACATTGATCGCTAGAAATTTTAAATAATTTTTACATACATTTTTATTAACAGAATTTTTATTAAAGCTCAATGAAATTTTCCCTAGTTTGAACTGCTAGAAAAGTAAAAATAAAACTACTTAACAATCCAATTAATAATTTATGTTTTTTTCAGTAGTTATTTGTAGTGTTAAAAGAAATGATATAATGTTCATGAAAGTGGCTAATTAAAATAAAAACTAAGAAAATACCTAAAATAAGAACATTTTTATCTTAAAATGTAATTTCAGATTTCAGGGAATCAAAATGTATCTTTCTCTCAGAAAATGAAATTTTTGTACACCTACCAAGACAAAAACCACTTTTTAATTCTTACCTTTTACATAAATTTCAAATTAATCAAAAATATTAAAAAAAAACTTATAATTATTTTAATTTACTCTATACATTACAAGATTTATACTAAAAATCTGGTATTAAAATATTTTAATTCAATTTAAAATTATTCTCAAGTTATTTCATTATATTATTCAGAAGTTTTCTAATATAAACTCAGTAATATATTTAATATCATTTTTACCTCAAAAGTTGTGTAAGATAATGCAGAAATAACTATAATTTAAAACATTTTTATTAGCTTATTTAAGCTTTACAGATCTGCTAATTATCATAAAATATATAAATTGACAAATGTAATTAATTTTGAAAAAGTGATTCATTACAAATAACATTAAATTTACTTACTGGAGTAAATGATTTAGCGTTTGGATTAAACACAAACTCTTTAGCATTAGGATTCAGAGTTGATTTTGAAATATCAGTAGTCTTTTCTTCTGTGTCTTTATCAATTTTAGCTTGTTCTGCTAATTTGTTACAAAGTGTACTTTGTTCACTTTTGTTCTCACTGCTAGCAAATTCATCTCTTAGATCACTAGCATCTTTATTTTCTTCATTTAACTAAAAATATTTTTTAATTAGCTTGATTATTATAATTTAAATGGCATTCATTGAAACAAATAAATACATAAATTTAAATATTAAAAGATGTTACCTTAAAATTATTACTAAATTTTCTAAATTCAGCAATTTCATCAGTTCGTCCTAGCACTAGAAGCAAAACATAAGATTTAAGTTAAGCATTTACAAACAATTTTTTTAAAATGAGGTTGTTATAAATACATAAAAAACAAGATAATTTATTTCTTAAACTATTACGTAGTTAAAGTTTAAAAATTGGTCATGTTATTTTCAATGGAAAATGAGTATTCATAATTTCTGTAAAAAAACTTACTAGGTATGCTAAATATTTTATATTACATAGAAGAAAACTTCTTAATATACTTTATTTAAAGTCAATTTGAATAACAAGAAGAGTAAATCATTATGAATTTATAAATAGCAGTCAAAAAATAAATTAGAAAATTCAGAAAGTACGGCAAGCTTTTGGGTAGTAAGTTATTAGTTATTTTTAATTAGATCCAGGTATTTAATTATAAAATTATCTGAATATTTTAGAAAATAATTCACATTCACAGCTGTTAAATAACTAAAAAGACAAATCTAAAAATTTCTGAAACATGCAAATGAAACAAAAAATTTTATAATTAGATTTTTTAGTTTCATTAAATTTTGTAAAATATAAGAAAATAATTTAAAAAATTTTTTGTTTGGAAGCATCCTTAAATATCTACAAATGGAGTTATCTGAATTACATAAAATATGAAAAATGAAATGTGACAATGAATTAAACCAAGCTTCTGTATCCAAATTTAAAAAAAGTTTATAATACACAAGATATATTCCAACTTAAATTATATTGTGTAACAAACTGTTAATAAAGATACATATTTCTTTGTTAAGATTTTTTCAAAATAAAATTTTGATTGGTTGATTAACTGATGTCAAATCGAAAAATAGATACAACATTGAAAATAAATAAAAATTAAATTACTAATAAACAACACATAGCACAAAATAACATAGTGCATAAATTTATAATCTCTAAATTAATACCCATTTTCGATAATATTAAAAATACCTTTTTGTTGTTTCATAAGTTTTTTCTCATTTTCTCGTCTCCTTTCTATTCTTGGAGGCAATGTCTGAGAGGAAGGCGGGCACATAATGTGAGGTTTATGAGGACCTGGAATCAATGGAGCATTTTCTAAAGTAGTTGATATTGAAGTTGATTTAATCATTTCCTTTCCTGTTGTTCCTTCTTAATAAAAACAAAGTTCTCTTAAAATGCTTGAAGATTATAGAAAGTGAACTAATAATTCATCCATATAAATAATTGACTAATAAAATTATTAAATACCTTTGATTGATAGGATGAAAATAATTTGCATTATTTATATATATATATATATATATATATATATATATATATATATATATATGGGGAAAGTAAATTATTGATAAAATATTTTTTATAAAAATATTTTTTGAACAATAAGAACAAGATTTTATCTTCATTTTTATACAAATTTGGATGAATATATGAATTTCTCATACTTTTCTTATTTACAACTGGTTTAAATATTAATAAGGCAATAAACTGTTGTGAAAAGATAATAAAGTAAAATATTTTAAGACTAGAAGAAAATTAAAGTATTTTTTCTTAGAACGATCAATAATCATATTTCTAAATCTTTCACAAAGCATAAAAAAAGTCAAAATTTAATTAACAATTTACAAATTAAAACAAAATCTTCTAGATGAGTTTTTTATTTATTTATTTATTTAAATTAAATCCTTTTTTAGATTTTATTGAAGTTAAAATCCTTAGAGAACAAGAAAAAAGTAGCAATTTAAATTCTCTTATATATACTCAAAACTTGGGAATTGATGGAGAACTAGATTAAGCCAGCATATGTGATGAAGTGCTAATTCGAACTTAAAATTTAAACTTGATTCCAAGCCCTACTGATATTGCATAAGGTGGGAATGAAATCAATAAACTATTGGAATCAAAATCAAATTGTTAACCATTAAATTGTTTATATAAACTACGGTCATCTTGAGAATTAAGTATAAAAAATTTATACTAGTTAGAAAGAATTTTATACATATCTTCACAACTGTACTTTTGATTTGAAGTGATTTGAAAATATATTTTATTTATACTGATGTAAAAGATCATTGAATGAAACTTTTAATATTCACTGATAAGGAAAATATTCTGAAATAAAATTAATAAAGTTTGATATTTCCCACGATATATTATTTAACATGAAAATTATGCAATTATATATAAATGAGTGAAATTTGTTATACTGTATTGAACACTAATATAACTCTAACCTCCATTCATAGCTTTTTCAATATCCTTTGGCACAGGAGGCAAGGACAATGAACCTGAGGCAACAACAGGAGAGTTTTGGAATGGTGGAGATGGAGGCTTGCTTTCTGTAGAGTGTGAATGAATATATTGTTTATTAATTTGTCCTGAAGGAGGCATTGCATTGGTAGATGTATGTGATGTTGTATAAGGCTTAGAACCAGTGGCATGGACTGGAGACAAAGATGTTGTCGAATTTTGCCTTTTAGGTCCTGGAACATTTCTTCGTTTCTGAGGCAAGACATACCTATAAAAAATCATTAACAATTTGCTTAGTTTTAAATCAAAGAGTACCATTTAGAAACTTTATTCTTGCTCAATATACTTAAATATTCCATTAATATGATAATATATATATATATATATATATATATATATATATATATATATATAATCTTAAATATGAGAAATTTTAGAGCACTGATTTACAACTTTTCAAAATAAATTATTAAAATAAAAGTACCATGAAATTGGTGATATCCATATTTAAGGACATTATGTTAATAATATTAAAAAAGGAGAAAATTAAGTTAGATCTGAAAATATGAACTATTTCATACTAACAGAAGATTTTAAATGGAGAATACCTGAAATTTTTATTTGGAAATGGAAGGTACATTTCACATAATATTGTACTCACTTGATTTACAGAATTTAAAAGTTGCATTTCTCTTCATAATGAAGAATGCATAAAAAAGTCCCTATCAGTCATAAATAATACAGAAATCTATTAAATAATACAGAAGGAATTTAACAATGGATTTCTGATACCATGCATAAAATTATTTCCCTTGACTTAACTGAGCACCAAGAATAAAAGGTCAGGATTAGTAAAAATATTTTATATATTTTTTTAACTTGCTGACCATGGTGTTGCTTCTAAAATCCTATTCGGTAATGAAATAAAAATTTTTTTAACAATACAACATATTAAGAAAATATAAATTTTGTATCCTCTTAAGATATTCACAACCATTGGTGAATAAATTAAAGATGAAGACCTAGTTAATGGGATTATTTCCACAATTGTAACTGGTGATGAAACATCTAAATGCATCAAGAAAATTAAATGTGATTCTTTAAAGATGATCCCCAAAATAGTGAAAAGACATACTAGAAAAAAAAATGTGTTTGCCACTTTCTTCAGAAGTACAGGACTAGACGCTCTCCAGCTGGAAGAACAGAAGACAATCACACCTAATTGGT
Organism: Latrodectus geometricus; assembly: GCA_026290005.1. NCBI lineage: Eukaryota > Metazoa > Arthropoda > Arachnida > Araneae > Theridiidae > Latrodectus > Latrodectus geometricus. The sequence continues at coordinate 41,082 of JAPDSC010097023.1, forward strand.
TCATTAGGACAATACACTTTCTCAAAATTTTTCAGTAACTTGACAGTTGAGTTCCTTAAATATAAACAGATAAAAAAAGGGAACATCTACCTCATTTACTTAATCTATTGTATCAACATTTAATATTATGTAATGTTGATCAAATTTTAATCTAAAAATGAATTTAGATATGCTATCTTTCTAAAGTATTCATGGGCTATGAAAACATTTTCCATCAATTCTAAGATCTAATATCTTGAGATATTCAATTTTTGAAAAAATTTGCTTACAGAAATGCATTGGTACAGGATTAAAAATTTTTTCTTTTGAACAATCATAAAATTTTAAATACAAGTTTAAACTCTAGTTTTATGTTAAAAATATATCAGAATAACCATCGTACAGAAAAAATTTTCTATCTAGATCAATAATTACAATAGGTTTTTAAAAATCCACTTTTTAAATTAAATATTTGAATGAAATAGATTGTGCTTTAAAAGCATAATCTTGATCAACTAAAGAAGTTTTTTTTTTTTTTTTTTTTTTGAATAATTTTTAATTCACTTCATCGTAAATAAACAACGCAAAAATAAAAATTCTGCTATACTAACTGCATCTATTAAAATATTTGTATTATTTTTTCATCACATATTTCACACGCATTCTTGAATTTACTTAGAATGACATATTTTAAATTGGCTAATTTTCAAATTTTTATTAAAAAGTTATGTTTCCTTTTTATTTTAATGACTAGTAGTTTATCAGTAATGAACTTATTTTATTGCAACTAAGTATACATTTATAGCTGCTGAATTTCTATGGTCATATATAATTTTATGCAAAAAAGCATTTCTTAATAAAAAATTAAGTATTACAATTTTTCATTGACTAAAATTTAGCTTAAGTATGAAATACATTATGTGAATGTTTCTTACTTTGAAGATGAATTTTCTGGTCTTATAACAGCACTAAACCTATCTTCTTCATCACCATTTTCAAGCTGGATACGTTCTTGATATGAATTATTTTTTTCGATTTCCCCAGCAATTTTACTAGCTTGAGCTTCTTTCAGTTTATATTCATCCGTATCTTTTTTAGTTAGTGGCACACTATAACAATATATAGAATCAATATTCCCCTCAAAATCTAGAATACTAAATTCTACATTGATGAAATATTTATGACTAACTTTTTACTGTTTTTTTTATACCATAGTAAACAATGACAAGCTTTATGACTATAATTGTAAATTATGATGACTAAGAATAAAATTTCTAGTCTACTGAATCTGGCAACATTTGTCAGAACTTTTTAATACAAATGGCCAAATCACTATAACTTAAAGGGATTTTATTATTGTAAATATTCAAAATACATTGGTCAATATTTATTTTAATAAAATAAATATGAGTGATGTTTTTTTCTTTAAGTCAGGTTAGTGGCAACATCAACCCTCTAGCAGTTCAATAAAATTAAACCCATGTAAAATTACTAAAAGTAAAAAGTCATAAACAACAAGCATTTATTATACTGCTAACAAACATTACTTGGTATAATAGCCACTGATAAATGAGTTAAATAGACAATGAAAATGAAAGTGACAGAACAAATAATAAAGGATAAGAAAAAATAAGTATACATGAACTTGATATTCACAATGAAATTTATAACAATTAAATATAACTAAGATGAAAATGTGATAAATGAATAACAAATGACAAATTATAAGATTAAAAATGACACTAAATGGCAATGTAAATACAGCAGGATTTCCCTTTACTTATGTCTATAAGTTACACATTCTTGACGATCATTACACATATAACTTATTCGACATTTTTAAATATTTGAAGTTTCTATTTTTCTACAATTATAGCTTTACTAAATCAATATTATAATTCTGTTAATTATAAATATAAGAATTATTTTTTTTCAAACATGTTTCTTTTTAAATACAAATTAAATGGTTAGTTCTACTATTTTTCCATATTAAATTAAATGGAGTCAAAGATGCATTTCAAGAAATTCATTAATTAAATTGAGGCAAATTTAAAATTAATGATTTCCATTTTCATAAAACCTTATAATTATGTTTACAAATTCATATATCAGTTTTTTTAATTCTATATAATGCTGTTAAGTATATTTTGCTTAATAAAGAAACTTTTCCTTCAATTGTATGTAGAAGTATTATTACTGACAATTTTTTTTCATAAAAAGTAAATCATTCTATACTTAATAAAATTAGGTGCATAGGTTAGAAAAGCAACTTAGTAATATTTGTTAAAAAAAAGGGAGGGGGGCATTTCCTATTAATGTTTCTGCATATAGCAAAATAATATTTTTTAAATTCATACAAAATATTTAGGATTAAACAGAATAAAATATAAAATTTACACACATTCTACGAAGGACATAATAAAATGCAAAGAACAGAGGGATAAAATTTTATCATTTAAAGGGCAATAAGGAAAAATATTGTGATAATGAGAGATAAATTAACAACAGTACTATATGAGCAACATAAAGCAATCTTTTTACAATATTGAAATATACGCAATTACAATATAAAGCATAAATGTCTTATAGATAAAGGAAATTTTCTTTAAATAAATGTTAATTGAAATGTAAATGAAAAATTATTTTTTTTAAATAAAAATTTTTAAGATTAGAACTTAAGTTTTCAAAGTTTTATTTAACAATTTAATAATAAAAAAAAGGATTTTCCAGTCATAAAATTTTAGAGATATACAAATTTGATGATGTATAAAATGTACATTTGAATAATTAGATAAGTTAGTTACCTATACTAATAAACAAAAATAGCATAACATGCTTAAATATACTTAAAAAGGAAAGTCAATATTTAAACTGCATAATAAGTTTGAAAATTTTCCCTTTGAATTTAACATTTAAAATATGCTAACAAAAACTAACTTCTATAATTTAATATTAATAAAATTTTCTTACGTGTATTCATGCAATGAGTTATCATAACTAGATTTCACACCATATTTCTCAGCATTTGTACGAAACATGTCATTAGCATCCCATCCATTCTGTGTAATAAAATAAATTATAAATTTCGTATTTAAAGTTTCATGAACACAATTTAGAATAAATATGAAGAACATTGTCTATTGCACACTGCAATATTAGGTTATCCAATACATAGAAGGCATGCAAATTAAGATTTACAACATAATGAAAAATAAAACATGTTTACAAAATAATCCACTTACAGCCCCATCATCATCCCCACCTAACGCCAAATTTTCATTATCACTTGAAGCCCCTTCCCAAGGTTCTAGTTCCCTCTCCATTGATACTTGCCCATTAAACTTGCTAATAGCAGTGTCAGTAAAATTATCTGAAAAATAAAACAATTCAATTTATTAAAATATATTTTCCTAAACAAACAAAACATGGACTTTTAGCATAACTTTTGTTTATACTTTACAAAACTAGAAAAAAAAATGAACGTAAAAATAATGCAAATCTTTTGTTTTGATTTTGTATTCAATAATTCATCACAAGAATCGTCCATTCATATCTAAATACAAAATGATTTTAAATAAATTGATTAATAAAAAGTAAAATATGTAAAGAATTTTCATCATAACTTTTTATGAAATGAATTTACTTTTAAAGGAATTTTCCAGAATTATTAATTAAAAATATATACATTAAATTTAATTAAATCATAATCTATTCTATAATAAGCTTTTAACTCATATGGAAAAGACAATTAAAAAAATTATAAGCATCAAATGTGTAATTGAATATATATAATTTTTGGTAGTGCAAATGAATAAAACTTTGCAGACCATATAATTAAAATTTTATTCAATGACATTGATAATATTTTACAAAATTTAAATATTGCAATTAAAATTTAAATTACTGTATTTCATCTTATTTTAAATTACAATAATTTAAATAGTATAATTATTGATTACGAAATATAAAATAAGTATGTATCTGCTATTAATATTTTTACATATAAAGGTAAATTAGTACAAACTGTCTAAGTATTCAAGAAACTAAAATTATGTCAATGAATATTAATAATTTTAAAACATTTTTATCATTTCAATTGGATTTTGAGTTCTTACCCCTGATTGCAAAATCTGTATCAATATTAGATGCTTTTAGACTCACAACATCATTCCACTTAAAAATCAACTTCCCATAATTTCCATCATCAAATGGAAAGGAGTCCAGTAAATTACTGACAGCAGGGCTGACACCTCTAGCTGATAAACTTTTTAGGCTAACTTTGTGTGCAGTTTCTAGCACCAATTCAAGCTGAAAGAAAAATTTAAATGCAATAAAATTATAAATTATTTATTCTAAAAGAAAAACTTTTACCAATTGATACTTTATGATTTTATATCAAAATGAATTAATTTTACTATCTGAAATTTTAAAATAAGTAGTAAACAATTACTTAATATAATTAAATGAATTTAAATGAAGCACTGGCTTTTACTTTTTTGTATTAAGATATAAATTGAGGTGGATTAAAATTACCAATAAAGTTCAAAAATATTGTAAAAATAAGAAAGTATATAATGATATTTTTTTTTTTTATTTTTTTTTGCAAATCATAAAAATTTCAAAGGTTTTTAATAGTTTACAATGCTTAGTTTAGAAAATCATGCAACTTAGTATACAAATTCAAGAATTATGTTTTAAGTATTAAGACAAATTTCATAACAGCAATATTTTGTAAAATTTCATGTATCTTAGAAAAAGATGTATAAAAGTTTTATCGCAGATCTTTAGCAATATTTTCTTTATAGAATACAAATATCCTTTAGAATTTAATCAAGGTTTTAACATGGTTTGCTGATTATCATTTAAAAAGCTGTATTTTCTTCAGGATTACAGTACATTAGAGAGTAGATTTCTTACAATGAATTTGTTTTTAAAATATAGTCACTACAAAAATGAACACAGCTTTAATGGAAATTCTTGTTAATAGCAAAAGAATTTCAATTTGCTGACAATAGGACACAATTTAGTTTATTTTCATGGTATATGATTAAATATTCCTCCATCACATTTTTATTAAATATATTAGAAATTTCGGTAGTTACATTGAAAAAAAAGGGGGAAAAAAAGAATAGCTATGAACTATGACCACTGTATTTTACATAAATTAACGAACATAAATTAATAAAATTCTTATAATTTGATTTTTAAAATACTGTTAGACATAGTTTATTTTGATTTTTAACAAACATTTTGTAAATATTAGTTTAATGGATATTTAAAATTTGCTAAACCTATATGGATTGTCAGATTTTTAAGCATTAAATTCAAATTTGTATTTTATCATTTTAACCAAAGGCAAATTTGAATTAATGCATTTAATATTAATTTTAACATTGGTAAATATTTTAATTTATTCAAAGATGGATTTCGCTACCCTCAATTTGATTTTCAATTATTCTTGACTTTAGACAAGGAAGAAGATACTTTATACCAACTTAATTTAAATCTTTCACAGTATTTTCAAAAATGTTCCACATTTAGAACGAAATTTTAATACAAATCATAAAATAATGATATTTAATACAAATATTTTGTTATGTCATCAGTAATTTAACTATTTCTTAAACTTTATAACTCATTTATTAAAAAATATCCAATAAACTCTTCATTAATACTTTTTTCTTACTTACATTAAATTATAAATCATTTTTAGCAAAACATTCATTATTTTTTGTTAAAATTAGTTTATAATTTAAAAGCATATTTTAGTGCAAATAAGTTAACTGCTTACTATTTAATATACAAATGATTAAATTTTGGAGGTAAATAAGTAAATAGCTAGTTTTAAAATTGTGAAATATAGTTAAGCATTATTTGAAACAAATAATAACATATAATAATTAAGTTACACATATACATAGTTGACATAATAATTAAGTTACACAAATTGAATTTCGTTTTACAGAAGTTACATTTTATTTAATGCATGTATATAAATTTATAATAAATAAGTTATTTAACTGCAATAAATTAAAAAATATTTACTTTCTGCTAGAATGAATCAGTATCTTGATTATATTAAAACAATTTAAGATTTTTACTTTCCATACAATTATTTTTTAAATGTTCCAAGAAAACAAACTTTTATCCCTCTAAAAATTGAAACAATACAAAACAGATCTTTGATTTACAGATGGATAATTTTTTAATACATAAATTAACAAGGATTATAATACTCCTTTAAGAGTTAAATAATCAGACTTGTTTCAATCCTTCCAAATAAACATGAAAGAAAGAGGCAATCCAATTTCAAACAATTTTAATTTTTACTATTCATTCTAGTTCATAGAAATTCAATTTTTACATCCATTTTCTTTGCAAGACTTATTAAAAACTAATTTTTGACTGGAACGGATAAGAGAAAAAATTAGTAGGAATTAATATAGTGTTATCTTAAATATGAAATATAATTGGAAATTTGTATACAGTAAGCAAAAATAATAAATTAATTTAGCATAATTTAAAACTAAATTTATTCTATCTTGAACATAAAGGCAAGCATAATTTTAAAAATTACGGTACACAGCTGCTTCATTGATAAATTTACATATTCATCTTTAAAATGTAATGATTTCATGACAAACTAAATAAATTGAGTATAATACATCAGTCCTTTGAACTTTTGATAATACAATTCAATTTAGTTTGAAAAATTGATCCGAAAATTACTGTCAACTTAAAATATGAGATAAACAAGGCAAAAATTTATACAAAAGTCAATTTAATTTAAAAATGCTGTCAGCAATACTTTTCAGTGACATGGCAAGTTTTAATAACTTCATATGGTATTCTTAAAAAATATTTTTTTTTAGTAATTATTCAAAAGCTTCATAATAAAAATATAAAAATTGGTGCAAAACCTGAATCAAATGTGTGTGGGTAAGTTAAACAAAAAAAAAAAAAAAAAAAAAAAAAAAAAAAAAATACAATTCTTTCAAAGTATTCGATTTACTTAAGTATTCACACTATTTAAGTATTAAAACAAGATAAGGAAAATTTCTGCATCCGAAATGAAAAATAAACTATATTTTATAGATAAGAAGAAATATTTTGATAAAATTAATTTTCTAAAGAATAAAATATTTTCATTATTATGATTAAGTTTAACAGTTTTTCCTATAATTTTTCAAATTCTTTAATACAAGATAAATATCAGTTCACACTAAATGGTTATTACTTGGTATTTTTGTTGACAAATTTAAATAACATCTCATTTGAAAACAAATTTTATTATAGTAATATGAATGTAAAGCTTAGTTTAAAACTAAATTTATAGTTAAAAATATAACTAAAAATATAGTTAGCTATAATTAATTAAATTATAGTTATTTTTTTAATATAATTTTAATATTTTTGAAATTTTAATCTGTAATGTAACATTTTACAATAAAATTTTCATTAAAGATTGAAATAAGCAGAAAAAAACTAAACAGGTAATAGAAAAGGAACCCATCTATTCACAAACACACAAAAATTATCTTTTTTTTTTTACTAAACCTATTGTTAAAAAAATGCATAATGTATAAGGTTTTTAAAATCTTATTTTCCAATTCTTTTCATTTATATATGTAGAATCTATTTTAAAATAAATTCAATATAAATATTGAAACATAATGCAACTTTTTTAAAATACAGGAACACTAATTTCTGCTACTAAGTATGACAAATCAAACAAAATCATGTACATTTCACATTAATATAATAAGCTTACTAGATAAGCTAAATATCAATAACACTGTATAAATGAATTCAAATATTTTAAATTTCCTATGAAGGAATATTTATAATACATATTTTATATGTATGTTTATTATAAGAATGTGTTGACTATGTTTAACATTTGCATAATCCCAATAAAATTTACTATCTAATTTCATAATAAAAATATAAGTATTTACTTAATATAATATACTTTAATTTTTGCTGTGCATGGAAACAATCTCGAAAAATTTATTTAAAACTTTAAATTAGAAAAATACAGCTCTCAAATTCTTGATTAGTTATAGAGATGTTATTTAAATAACACAATTTTTAAAAGAAAAGCAAAGAAATTTAAAAGTCAAGATATAAAGAAATTAAATTTTTTATATTGAACAGAATTTAAAATATTTTATAACTATATTTAACAAAATCAAAGAATTCAGTGCATAAAACAAAACACAATATATATTAAAACCTTTCCATTACTAAAAAGAAAACTTTAATTTTTCTTGACAACTTAGCAATTATGTCAATTTTTAGTCATTTGGAATAAAATTATACTGAAATTAAAATGTCAGACTAATTATTTAATTTAGATGTGAAGACTTGTAAAAAAAATGAATTAACAGAAATTTTCTACTTCATATAATTTCTCGCAAAAATAAACTTTATATAATAGTAATAGAACAAAGATGCCCAAACATCAAGTTTTAGTTACCTCTTTAGAAAATGTCGTAAAAATGCCTTCATATACCTCTCCCGTTCGTACTTGCACTTGAACAACAGAGCCCTTATTAATGAAAATAGATAATTAAAAATAGAAAAGAAGTTGGAAAACCTACTAGAGAGAAATAAAATAAAATTATTCATACCACTAAAGATGTTGTAGCATGCATCAATCTTGGATTTCCATATACACCTTCAAACTAGAGAAAAATTATTTTTAAACACAATATAACTGTGTGAATAGCAACCAGTTTTTCATAAAAATAGACTTAAGAAACTCATTCAAATATATTCAGAAATGAAAACTAGTTTGTTTTTTTAATTATTACATGTTTATTACTTTAAAACACATTTGAAACATTATATAACAAACAATTCTTAATTTAAATAAAGGTATAAAGCAAAAAGTAACTGAAATGAAATAAGCAAAGAGTTATAAATATAATAAACTATAACACATAAATATATTAGTTATAAAAGATTTTGTTTTACTAAATTAAAGCATTTAATTTTAATAAAGCATGATTACAGATAAAATGATAGTTCAATGGATGGTTCTTTTTAATACACGACAGATCAGAAAGCCATAAATACTAAATATTCAAGGCAAGAATAAAACTCAAACCATTGAACTGAAGGTCAGAACAATAATCAAGGTAAATGGATGTAAAAAAAATTTAGAAAACAGAAAAAATCCACTAATAATGGCATATAGTGGAATAAACATGCAACTTCTACAAGATTGTTTGCTTTAAGCCTTCATTGGTAAATAAAAAGAGAATCAAGAAATAAGAAAAAGTAACATTAAAAATGGAGGTTAACTTTGTGATTAAGATGTTAAAAAGACATAATTGAATGAGTGTTTAACAACTATTAACTAAATATATGAGTATATATAAATATATGTTAATATAAAAATGATGTAATGCACACATACAATATACATTTGTTCTCCCAAATTTCTAATTTAAAGCACCCACCATTTTATGAACTTGTGTCTGATTCCAATAAGGTCCCATAGACAAATAGAAAATTTTAATTCCCATTTACAAGTTCAAGTTTTTAAACATCTCGTCAGTAAAGAATTATTACACAAATGTTAATACCGAATTAGATATCTGTCGAGGAAGTCAGTTGAAAAGTTGGCAAAAAGTGATGAATAGTAAGACAATTATATTTTTTTAAAAAATATTTAATGAAGCAACAAATAAAGCTAGAGCTAAAATAATAATGTTTTGTTAAAGTTTTTGATCCATCACATAATAAATTGATTAGTGCATAATTTAAGTTCCGAAAAAATTATCAATTTAAAAAAGGTATGTACTAAAATAATTTTTAATAAAACGGACATATTATTTATAAAGTAATAAGTTGTTTGATATTCATCCAAACTAAGGTTGATCAACAAGTGCTATGGAAAGCTTTTCTATGGAAAAAATATTGCTTAATAGTAGATAGGGATTTCAAAATTGATGGGAATATTTATAAATTGCACTGTTATACAATTTTTTTTTTTTTTTTTTTTTTTTTTTTTTTTTTTTTTTTTTATAAATAATTTAATGTTTTAACAGGGACATCTATTACAATATCAATGAATCTTCTAAAATAAAATATTTATTTGCAGAACTGAAAGCATTAGCTGCCCTAAGTAATATTTGAATTTTCAAGCAAACTTAGTCTACTGAAAATAGATTTTGCAGATGAGTGTAATTTTATAAATTAAATGATTTATCGATAGCTTACTAAATGAGTTTATTTTTATCAGGCAATTTATCTTAAATATACAGGTTTTCATAAAGGCAGAATAAACTTTAAATTATATTAACAGCCTTTTACAAATACTCTTCATAATACTTATGACATTCCTTCAAAAGAATTATATATTTTGCTCTAATATAGCATCCTAATATATTTCTAAAAAACTGTAGCTTTTGAAAATTATGAGTTTTATTATTTATAACTATCAAGTTTTACTTACAAGTGCTATACACAAAGTTTTACTTACTATAACGAAAAAAATCATTCCTTTCAAAAAACCTGTATAATTGATTACAAAGAATACTAAACCAGTGGCCTGACAACCACAATAGGCTTAGGCTTACAGCGCCAAAATCTGTTTTTCGATCAAGAGCCCTGGAGTGCAAAGCATTCCAGTTAGCTGATCAGCCTAATACGAAACTTCCAGCGTTTTGTTCCCAAGTATGCTTGGTAGTCAGTTTTATTGATGCACAGAAGGAATGAAAGGCTGAGTCAACTTTGCCCAGCATAAGGATCAATTCTGGATCTGTTCTATACTGTGTGAAGAGCTACCACTACACTCTTGAGCTTCTTTCAAAATACTACTTCTATTGTAAACTTAGTAAAACTTAAGTTTCAATAAAACATTCATGTTTTCTTCAATGCAAAAACATTTTCCCTATAGGATAAAAAGGGAGTAGCTTGAATTACTGTTAATTAGTTTCTTTTATAAATTCTGTTTCAGTATCTATTGAAAATATTTGAACAAACATTCATTGATTTACTGTATCTGAAGTAGATACATATAAAGTCAAAGGAAACTACATGGTTAGTTTTCGGATATGCTGGAAAAGCTCTAGGATAATATATTTTACATTTTTATTTGATGCTGATGAGATTAAATCATGAAAGGCAAACTCAAATTACATTGTGAGCCACTTCAGAAAACAATTTTGTGAGATGCATGTAAAATATATCTTTATATTAGATTTGGATATATTACAAACGTTTTAGTGAAAATTTAAAACGATAAATTATTGTTTCCATTATTTTTCATGCATACAAACATGGATAATATAATAATGGAATGTTCAAATAATGTTTAATTTATTCCTTCAATGAGATATTTGCTTTACTTTTTCAAATGGCATATGCAAGTTGATCTCAATGCATGTACTTGCACATTATAATTGATGTTATAGGTTTTCATCTGTAAAGTCAGTGTGACTAGTGTTCAATAAATTTCATTAAAAAAAAGGATTTGCAGGTGTAAGTTAATTTAAGTACTTGTAACTTTTTGTGTCAGATCTTTCAAATTGGAAAATTTTTATTTTGTGAGAAACGTGTTAAAATCATTATTACATTATAAGTCAATCCATTCTATTTGGATATATTTTGACATGAAAGGTTGGAATATATTTCAAATATATCACCTTTTGCATTTTTTAAAAATTAACTGACTTGCCAAAATAATTGGAAATTTGCTTTTTTCTTACATATTTAATATACTTGATATATTTTAAATTTATTAAAATAATTAGCATGATTAAATGCACCAATACTTAAATTGACTTTTCTTTGTGTTTATGTACTTAATTGACTAAGTTTTCCAAAGATATCTAATAAATAGCATAAAACCACTCATTTTTTAATCTAATTATTGTTAATTACTTATAAGCAGTTTTTTTTTTATGTAACTCACTAACTCCTAAAAACAGCTTCCAGAAATGAAGTATTTGTTTTTACATTCACATTTTTTTATAAAAAACTTTTTAATTGTTAATATGAAAGTGCATGTGATCAAATGAAGTTTACTGTTTATATGAATATTTGTGTAACATACATTTTTAATAATACGGTTAGATTTTATTGCTGAATCAAACAGATTAAAACTAAATAATCGTTTGTAGAAGTCAAGTTTTGTTAGATTCTATTTTATCAACCCTTTTTTATAGCTTTTTCTTTTCCAGTCATAGCAGATCCCCCATCAACTGATATTCCAGAAAAAATTTCTAAACACAAGTTGTTTTCACAGAAAGTTTTCAATGGCATGGGAAAATCTATACCCCTGTTGTATCTTCAAATTTATTAAATTTAACATGTCTTTAGTTACCTGAAATAATTCATTTCTCCACAAACAAATATTACAAGTTAAGCTGTGTGAAATTGAACTTAGGTCATATGGTACAGCAAAATATAGGACATCTCAAATATGATTTTTGTGTCATGATAATCTGTTTTAAAAGACACTTATTTCACCACAGTGTGCTGAGAAATTTAAATTCCAAAATACTTTAATTTTGTTAAATTAAGTATGTTAACAAGTTACCAAACATTTTTTCAGGTTTGCCATTCAAATTTATTATTATTATTATTTGCAATTAAAAAAGAAACAATAGATTGACATAATAAAATAAGATGGTTGCTAAAATGCTGAACCAAACATTTTTCGTTGAGTTTTTTGTGATTTAAATTTCCTTAGGATTTGACTATTTCACTTCATCAAATTTCAAATAAACTCTGTTTGTTTAGTTTTGTAATGCTGTTTAATGTTGTATTCCTTAAATTCAGTAATGATCTCTTGACATATTAAACAAATTTTCTATTTTGAATGACAAAAACAACTTTTCTCCTTATTCTTCTATTCTTTTCTTCATCATATTAATTATAAAGAAATAAAAGAATATGCTTTTAAATAAAAGGATGTACATCCAATATTTTTTTTTTTTTTTTTTTTTTTTTTTTTTTACAAAAATTCTGGCCAATAGAAAAGTTTCATATTAAGAGTAAATTAGAATCAAAAGTGAGAAAGAAACACATACCTAATTTTAAAAACACTTTTATCTTAATTTTAATAAATTCATATCTGTTTTTATTAAAAAATATAATAAAATAACTATCCAGCAATCACAACACACTAAAGAAAATGGAAAACAAATTTTCAACTGACACTGAGAGCCTTATTTTGTCACATTTAACAAACTTCAAAAATTAAGCAAACAGGCTGGAACACTGTTTTGCCTAATTCAAGCAATATAAGCGAAGGGATAGTCATTAGGATTAAGCACGATGTTATGCAATATATACTATACTATACTTATAATACATTATACTGCCCGCTTTAATGAATGTATAAAAACAAAAGGAACATAAAATAGAAACAGTTAGAAGAAGTTAAAATTTGCTACAAAATACGACACTGAAAATGTGGCATAAAATAATCGTATTTTGTAAAGCTATAACATGATTACCCAGGGTCACAAAATTATTCAAAGCGCAGGTTGATGATCTTAGATTAAATATTAATAAAATTATTGTATAAAATATAAATCCATAAAACAATTTAAAGAGATAAAATACTTAGTTAAATTTTTAAGAAATGGTGTGTGTTATTTGAGTTCCTTAGATTTCAAAAAATCTTTACCATTTATCAATAAAATTATTTTAAAAATTAAGTATCCTAACAAAAATGGAAAATATGGTTTTATTATGCTTATGAATGAGTAATATAAATAAGTATTTAAATCACTTTGTATATTTAAGCAACCATTGCAGAAAAAGTAAAATACTTGAATACTTTAAAAGTAATAAAAATAAAATTAATGAAACGTTTTTATGTAATTTAAGAAAATTAAGAATTTTTTGAAATTGTAATATAACAAACTAAGGATTCACTATTAGTATGACCTAGATGTTAATAAAGAGCATGTTTCCAGTTTGACAATACAAATGTTTTAAAGTTTGCTGCAAATACATTATACTTTAAGCCTAAAAATTTTTTTGAATTAATATACCTATTTGAAGCAAGATTTTTTTTTTTTAGTTCTATAAAAAATAGATTTAGATTATTTTTTTAATTATGAATATTATTCTGGAAATTACTAAGCAATAACCCCCTTACTAATAACTTATCACTTTCTGGTTATTTTATGCATACTATTTAGAACAGTATGCAATTTATTTTAAATTGCATTTGAAATTTATTTTAAATTGGAAAGAAACAATTTAAAATAAATTTCAAGCCATTATAAAATGCTTTCCTGACATCTATGGAAAACAAAAAAACTAAAGAGCTAATCAACAAAAATCAATGCTAAAGAGGAAATCAATGAAAATCAGAGCTAAGCAATTACTAAAGGTAATTCAGTGAAATAGATTTGCTTTTATATAAAATATAAAAAATTGATAAATTTAAATAGAACTAAAAAGCTTCTGATCTAATAGTTTTTAAACATTAAAAAAAAAAAAAGGTAAGAATTTATTTTTATCACAAAAGTATGTAATGTATGCATTTAAAAAAAAAAAAAAAAAGATACAAACTGCACATTAGGGATTACAACATACTAAAATGGAAATTTTTGTAGGAAATAAAGAAAAGTTATAAGGAGTAAAACTACAGAAAAAAACTGCATTTAATAAATTTTTAGTAGTTCTTATAACAAAGGATTTAAAATTTTGAACTATAGTATTTTTCAATATCACTACAGAAATATGAATGTACAGAAAAATTTATATGATGCATACATATTACAGGCAAAAGCCACAATTTTAGTATTCTTATATAAGCTAATAATT
>JAPDSC010097023.1:55869-67750 GCA_026290005.1 Latrodectus geometricus
TTAGCATAACTGAGTAGATTAGTTATTTAATTCTTTATTTTAAGAGAAATAGTTTAAAACAATGACCTCAATAACAACAACTGATTGGATACTTGAAAAAAAATTGTCACACTGAAAGAAAATGATTTATGCTAAAATTGCAAAACAAGTTAATAGGTCAGTCACTTTATCTGGCATACAAAATTGTGGTCATGTTGTAAAGAAATTACATCAATAAAAAATAAAGGCAAAATCAGGCCAAAAAAACTGTACTGATTGTGGAATGATAAAAAAGAAATCCCTCAAATCTAGAAGAATTCTATCATTGAGGCAATGATATTGCTGCCACTTATACAAAATAAGAAATATATTCAGAATCAAAATTTTCAAAATAAATTGGCCTTAATTAAACCAGAATCTAAGCGATGTTATTATACTATTGATTTAGTACAAATAAGTGGTATTTATTTTATTACATTTTTTAAAATACAATTTCATTAATTGCATGAAGTTTAGCCCTAAACAGTGTCATGATACATTTTTAATAGAAATTATTAAATTTTCAACACTTGAAATGTAATTTTGCTAGTCTGAAAAAATTCAAAATAGTACCAACTATGGTTTATAAAATAAAATTTATATCAAATATTGAAAAATAAAATAATAAATCATACTGTAACAATGAATTATTAAAAGCCATTAATCATCATAAATCATAGAAATTGTAACAGAAGTGTTGAAAATTACTCTAGGTAATATGACAGATTAGTTGATCAAGAAAATTCAGGCAGAGTTGTGCGTATACCTACCTATTTTGACAGATTTTATTTAAAAATCTATCTCCTTTAACTCATTGCATAACAAATACATTTAAAATAAAAATTCTATATATCTTAATTAACAGTGGCACAGTAATTGGAAAATTTAATACACAATTTCTTTTCACAATTTTCAGAGAAATAATTATATTTTGAGGCCCTAATGTTTATATTTTGACATTTTAATAAAATCTCAAGACATCTGTTACAAGATAAAAATAAAAGAATGTAATACATAAAAAATAAATTATATAATACCTGTTGGCAGTTGTCCTGCCTTTTCTTCTATTTGGCATCATATTGACTGGTTTTATTTTTCACTAGACTAATAAAAAAAAATTGTATAAAATCTTTAAATTTTGTAAAATATTAAAAAAATAGTCTCACATTTGAAATATTCAGAAACCAATGTGGCTAAAACCAGAAAGCAAAACTGCAGCAATTTTTTATTTAATAATTCTAAAATATTAAAAAGATCGACCTGGTAAAAGTATTTTTCAATTATAACTTTCCTGTTAAAAATTTACACAAGTCTAAATATCAAAAAATATGCCACATTGTATTCTAAACAAATTATGTAATAATCAAAGTTCATAAAAAATTATAATTCATAACAAGTCAGAAACATTCATTAGGAAATTTATAATTATAGAAATTCTTATATGCATATTATCTGATGCAAAATATAGAATATGAATACTTAATCACTTTAGTGATAATTACAGAATCACCCTGAATAAACATGTTAATTAAAAGATAATTGAAATAATATAGATAAATATGTACAAGTTTTCTATTTAAAATGGATAATATGGATCTAGAAATCTACAACAGGAGAATACTTTAATAAAAATTGTTGTACGACAGCTAAAATTTCAAGCATTAAAAATACTATATATATATTTAAAACATAATTGAAATAAAGCTATTAAACATATTTAGCAGATAAATTTATCAGTAATTGCAAAGGATTTTTCCAGAATTTTTTGCAGTAAAGATAACAATCACTATCAATGTAAAGCTTATTTCCTTAAAATTTTAAATAATATAAATTCTATCATTTTAGTCCTGCAACTTTTGTGACAATTTAATGTCATTTGACTATTTTTCTTTTTAAAAATTTTAATATTTAATTATGAAATATGATTTTAACAAGAAAATCATAATAAAATTGTTTCAATAATAAATCAAAAAGTGAGATTTTAAACTTAAGACTCTTTGCAAGAAGGGAATCATACTCATACACTTCACATGAATGCCTCTCACAGTTGGACAAGTCACCAATGTATTCCAAAAGACCTTGCTCAGTGGATGGCTGGTACATAAATGTATTTCAAATTCAAACAATTTTTAATAATTATTAGACGGTACCCTGTCTATTACATTTGAAATGAGCAAATTTTCAATATTCTTATCTTCAATTGTTCATATTCTGCCGGTGTTTTGTATTTTAATCATAAGCTGTTGCAGGAAGGAGGAGAATAAGTACAATTATTTTATGTTTTGCTTTGTCCGCTGGGAGCACCTTAGGTTAATAAATGTTCGAAAAGTCACAATGTCACGAAAAGGTTAATAAATGTTCAAAATTTATATTGATACATTTCTGTTAATTTCCTATTTGAATTTTTATTTTACATCATAATAATAAACTCTTATACCTTAAATTAATTTCGTTTTTTTAAAATGAACTACAAATAAATTTTTAAAGAAATAAATTTGCATTTTTAAATTATTTTACATTCAAATTATTTTTTGCTATGAAATTTTTAAGACTTTAATATGATAATTATATTATAGATTGATTTTTTCTTGACAATAAAATTTAAACTTTTTAAAAAAAAGTATAAGCAAGCAAATTTCATGTTACTTTTGAGGTTTGTATAAATGCATGACCAAAAAATATCCAATATGTAAAACAAATTCAAATATGAATTACAATAAAAATATTTAAAAGGAGCACAATTTTTTTTCATACATAAAACAGAAATTACTTAAAATGATTACAGTTACATCATGTTATGTAAAAACTCACTTTGTACTGATATATTATTGACTTTTTTTACAAGTTGAATTTATTTCAAATATAGAAATATTGTCACAGGAATGAACCATTTTCAATAGCCAATCAGCAAAGTCTCCAAGAATTCTATTAAAAAAATAAAATGCTAAAAAGTATCTCAATTTCAGAAAATCTCTTATATCAGCACACAATACAAATAATCCCTCATAAAAAATATAAACACACAAAAGCTTATAACAGTATATGGATTACTATTTCAATTAGCTGTTTCCAATCTACCATTCATGTGCTCCTTAAATTCTATCAGCAATAACGAAATTAACTAATAATTTATAATTCAACTCATTAATATATACTTCAACAGTAATTTACAAAAAAATAGCTCAGTTTAAGCTTTTAGTATTGTTAATTTACATTCACAAGTTTGAAAAAAAAATTGATTTAAATTTTTAAGTCTATGTCCAGCAGAAGCAAATTTCTTTTAATTTTTATCTTACAAATTGGATGTATACCACTACAAAATGATTAAATTTATCAACTGAAATTAATGACATAGCAAATAATTTAGCAACCAAGACAATTTAAAAAACTCTAGCATATTTTTCTGAAAGGAATTTTTGAAAAAAACCACACACATTTATTTTACACTATTTAACACATTGGTTAGAATCAAACTTTGCAATTCAAAGACTAGTCTACCCATTGGTCTATAATGAGCAACTATATCAAATATTTTTAACACTGCATAGCAAATAGCCTAACAGGAAAACCAATGTTTCAGATTTCAATACTTGCCCCATACTGCTTCCATCAAAGCTTACAGATAGTTGTTATACCAGCTGTGCATCTCTGTGCCTAGCCCTGAGCTCTACTAGTTAGTGGAAGCAGTCAAGTGAGAGTCTTTGTAATTTAGAAGCAGGGATCTAGCAGATGATCAGCTCAGCTGATACTTGATAAGCCATCCCAGAAGTATTATTTCACTTGGAGGGTATTGCAACCACAATCTATTTAACCTGCTCTGATCTCCTTTAGTGAACATAACAGATTTCCAGTTTAACAGGATTGAAACTCACAACCTTCCGACAATGAAAACAATGCTCTTTGACTAGCACTGGAAATTTAAGTGGATTCCAAACCACTACAATATTCCACACTGAAAGTATAAGTGAAAATAATATGATGTTAAGTTTAAACCTAAAGAATAGACCACCATATAATAATTACAACAGGATAAATACAGAAATTTGCAAGTGTTGATAATATGAAATTTTAATAGGGAAAGGATTCACATGTAGTTAACCACATTTATGTGTCGAAAAGAACTTAACCCACAGAACTTCTGAATACACATTATAAAAGTTCATACAATCAACAAAAGTACAACACCATCTTCTATTGATAATGATTCAATTGAACCAAAGGCACACATTCAAGTCCCAATAACACTAAATCTATAACATAAATAACACATTTTTTATGAAAATTCTGATTTAAAGTCAATTTATCAGTATCTCTCTATACCATCCACTTTCTATATACCAATACTAAAAATCAAATTTTTCAATTTGACAGACTAAAAAAATATATAATTTTCAACACTTAAATTTCAATTTAACAACTTTCAAAACAAAATATTACTTCAAGCACATAAATTTCAAATACATAGATTTCAGTTCAACACTTTCACAACAAAACTTCAAATGCTTGAATTTCAATCATAAATGAAAAACGGAAGGATTATTTTTTAGTAGCCCTTGACGCATTTTTCATTAATATGTCTGCAAACAAATTTTACACAAGTTCACATCAGGTTACATCATAAAATTGCAATACATCCTGGTACAGTAAACCAGTTTGGCACATTTATAAGCAGGCTCCTAGGACTTAACCTACATATTACAACAGTATATTTTAAGAATTTTTTTTAAATAAAATAATATTTTCTGATATGGAGTTTTAAAAATATATGTTGCCAATGTGCATAAATTACTTAGTACTAACAGGTACCTTGTAATGAAAATTATTTGTAAAACTTTAATACAAATGGTTACTTATATGGACATTAATATCAATTTAATTAAAACCAGTTCAATATCAAACACTATGCAATAAAACACAGTAGTATCTAATATTAATATTTTGTTATATTAATATCAACTAAGAACAAGCAATATTTTCTCTCAAAAACTAAATAAACTTAGACCCATTAAAAACTTTAAATACATTGTCTATCTACTCAATGCAAGAACATAGTCCCTTATGCACAACTCAAAATTACATTATAAATAAATGGGCTGAGATTTACTGTTATGGTCACTTTTGTGGCTTTTTCAAAAAATCGCCAAAAATCTCACTATTTTGCACAAACGAGGATGGAATTGGTCAGAAATCCCCATCTGCAATTGGTCGGAATGGGTTTGGTTGCCAGAAAATGTTATTTATTGCCATATATGGAACAATTGGGCCAATAGTGACTGTACAGTAAATTTAAAAAAATTTAAAATTCAAAGTATAAAAAACACCTTTCTTCCTTATTTAGCATCATTTAATCTATAAGTTAATATATTTTCTCAAATCAATATTATTTTATGAGATTTACATAGCTTAAGAAACTCAGATATTGAAACCTTAATTTTTACGATAAATTAAGTTGTAATCATAAATTTTTCCAGCAGACAAATTTGATGCACAATATAAACAAAATATATTCTTAAGAATTATATTTAATTAGTTTATAATGCAAAAACCTATTCAACTTTGATACTTCCCCAGTAACATTTATGAACAAAATAGATTCTTTTTTAAAAATTATGATATAATTTTATTTCTCCAACTTTTAAACTTCTTTAAATATAAAAATATTGTCAGATATAATTTTTTTTTGTTATGAACTTATAAAATTTAAATATTTTATTCATGATTATTTAAAAATTTCTTTCTTAAATGATATATTTTCATTACATTTTAATATTAAATATTCAAGGAATACATAAAATCACACATTTTTTTCAATTAGTTATGTTTTACTTATGTATGCTTCACATCACACTTATGTTATGCCTCATAGTTAAATATAATTTGATTTACGTAAAGTTTATATTAATGATATAAGACACTAAATTATTTTTACTATATTTGGATGAAGAACACTAATGAATTAAATACTATTTCATGACTTGTTAAATAATGAAAACTTATATCAGTCATGTTGCCAAATCCATTCTTTATTTAAATGTGTCATTCGATATTTTGTGCTTACTAACTGAAGAAACAAGTAGATAGAAATTACTCTATAGATTAGCTGTTACTCAAGTCATTTTTAGAAAAAAAGACTAACATTTAATGAATAAAATATCTGAAGAAAATACAGATAATAGCATTTTTTTGTTTGTCACTCTAGTCATATACAATATATAAAAGCTAATTGTCTGGACAATTTAACTACAAATATCTTTTCACAAGCAGTCAAACGATGGCTAGAATGATAACCACTTAATCATCAGCTTGATATATGGACCATAATTGCTTAATTTATTCTAAACTGAAGGTTTCCAAATCTTAATATTTAAATATATAGTTTCACAAAAATTGAGTTCCACTGTAAGAGGAATAGGATCTTTGGTTTTATTATTTACTAAGTTTCAAAACAAAATAGAATGGCCAGATTGGCAGAGGCCTTGTCTTCTTTCAGTGAATAGATATGGGTTTTTTATTTTAACCACCAAGTATGTTTCACTTGTTCAAATTCACTAGAGTTTGAAAAGTGAATTTTTTTACAATAATCTATATCACTCAAAATTATTATATCAGACAATTGAACAGTAGGAAGCTAAGTAATATTTTTGGGGAAAAAAAGCACTCATTCTTAGAAATACCTGACAACGAAAACATTGATTATTGTAGCCCCGATAACAGCATGAGCACATCACATAGATTTATATTTTGAATAACTTATTTGAGAAGGTTACTTATTACTAAGCATTCTATCAATGATTATTTGTGTTAATTATGACAGGCACTAAAATTCTTTCAGTCTTTAAGGTACATACTGATAAACATTAGTTGTATAATATACTGATAAACAGTAGTTTCAGATAATACACTTGTTGACTTGTTTTATTAATGGATCAATGAACACCAGGATGCTTTAAAAAGACAATTTTCTATTATCCCAAGGTTATTTCATAATACATAAAATTTTTTCTTCAAAGCATGTATAATAATTTTGACACTGCACCTTGTCTAAGTGATTTTACCACATAAAAGTTAATACTCATAATTGCTTATCTTGGAATATTGTTTTAGTGTAAAAAAAGATAGGACTCTTCATTTCCAATACAGGCACAAACTTAAAATTTTGGTTTTGATAAAATCAAAGAAAAGGTTATGTATTTCAATCAAAGAAAAGGTTATTATAAGGAAAAAATTATGTATAATTTTAATTTTTGACATTGTTTTGCAAGAAAGTACATGAAAAGCAAATGAAACTCATTTCACTTAATATGAGCTTTTGGGAGAAAAATTATTTCAAATAAGATTTAATTATGTTACTAGAAATTATCAATATTTACAAATTTTGAATTTATTGATACCAATTAACTTGTTGTATTATAAATATATGACACAATAACTTCTTAAATAATAATGACACTAAATTTTTCACTAATTCATAATTTTTGCAAAACCTTGTTAGGTACAACATTTAAGAATTTAATATAGCTTTGAAACTACTCCATCTTGATGATTGTAATATAAAATCAAATAAATTGCTATCAGATTATTTAATGTTACACAGTCAAATTAAAGGAATTATTGAATGATCGGTACTTAGTTTAAAAAAGATATGACTCTTCAGTTTTCTTTAAACTAAGTTAGCTTATCTTGAGATAAAGTTATATTGTTTTAGTTTAAAAAAAAAAGATAGGACTATTTATTTTCAATACAGGCACAAACTTAATAAAATTTTAGTTTTGATTTATTACTTTACTTTAGTAATGAAAAATTAAATTATAGTCTGCTTTTATTCAAGGTAATTCTAAAATCTTTAGCAATGCTTTGGCTAGGTCTCCAGATGTTTTACCCTGTCAAATGAAACTTTCTAATAATCTTATAATCTCTTTTGTATCATCTAATACTTAATTTTCTCATTAGAAAAATACATACTAAAATGTTGGATTTTTTACTTTTTTAAAATATACTAATAATAAATTCTTAAGCTTAATATGGTTGATTCAGCCTTTCATCTCTTCAATAGGTTGATAAAAGAGTAGGAAACTACTCTTGGAAACTAAACACTGTGGGTTTTACATTAGGCTGACCACCAAACTGGAATATATCCAGAGCCCTCGGTCATGAAAACTAATATGCGCACTGGAGGTCTTGACCCTCATATGAGCTGTCATGCCACTGAGTTTAGTTCAATACATATTACGTATTTTTAGTTAATAAAATTATGCCCATAATATGCTCTATAGATTACAAACACAACTTAATTTTACTTTTTGGCCAAAGTTTACAAAGAAACATTTCCTAACTTTTATATTTTTTTTTTATAATAATATGTTAAATATATTTGAAATTGTGTACATTTATCACCATACTATTCAGCATTTTAGTTAGAAAATATTTTCTTGTATTCATTCAAAGCAAATATTTGTCAGATTAGATAAATGAGTCAAACATTAACAAAATATTTATTACAATTTTAATTAATAACTGAAAAAAATATTATTAACAATTTTCGTAGTAAAACTAAATATCAGCTTCATATACAAGAGATTGGTATAATTCACATGAGTAAATTCAATTTTACTTTTATAAGACAGTTATTCATCTATTTCTGCAATTAAATTGAAAAACAAATATTGCTCTTAAAATTAAGGTTTTTGTTTTATAAAAATTTACGTATTTGTTTAATTAACTTTGCAAACAATTGTAAAAGCATAATTTTCCACGTGTTTTATATAATCGTGATACAAAATAAAAATTTCTAGCAAATAAGGCTTCTACAAATATTAAATATATAAACAAGTATCGTTAATCTTCAAGAATATTATAATTACTCATGCATCTATTGATAATTCAAATTTAAAAACATTTAAGTAATGAATTGAGTAACTAAAATGTAGGTGAACAGAAATACTTACTGATTTGTTTCGCCTTTAAAATTCATCAAAAGTTATAATACAACTTAATATTGACTTTACTGTCATTTGAAGATCTTTACCCTACTTTTCAACAAGAAAAAATGTGAAGGCAACATAGAGCTATCACAGATAGTATTTCGCGATTTCAGCACGCATTAAAAATAAATTACGACAAAAACATTTACATTAAAATACTTAGAGAAATGTAAAATATAAAAATTTATTATATTGTCTCTACATGGCCTTGCAAGGCCACAGAGAAGCAACTACCGTCCTACATCCGAATGACATCAAATGCAAAAACACAGTTTTTTGGGTCTTATGGCGTCACCGTCAACAAAGTATCTTAAATATAATAAGTTGCCATATTGTAAAACTAATTTTCACTAAGAAAATTAAATTTTTAAAATACCTTATTTTATAACTTCACAAGATTTTCTAATTCATAAATGAGTTTGAGAGTCATTTTGAAAAACATTTTCCTATTTCTTTCAATAAAATTTTCGTTAACTTTCTCTGAGATAATTTAAGAAACATTAAAGTTAATAAAATTTTCTTAACTCTAATGTTTTCTCTTAATGTAATGAAATTCTCTTAAATTTTATTTACATTTACTTCAACCTTTTATTATTTATAAAATTATTTTCTTTATTTTGAAACAAAAGTTTATATTTTAAAATACTCATAATATATCTAAAAATTTATTCTTACAATATTTTAATAAAAAAAAATAAAAATATTGGATTGTAATATATAAACAAAGCTTAGAAACATTTTACTACTATAGAAACTACAATATGCAAACAAATTACAATCTCGCTGATTCATATCGATGCAGCATATCTATATATAAATACATGCAGTTCATACTATTAAAAATATAATTTTGTATTGTTCCAGATAAACCAAGCTGCAGAAGAAACTGTAGCATAATCTGAACATCCATAGTAAAATAATAAATTATAAACAGTTAATTAAAATCGTAACATCTAGCTCAAACAAGTTGGAAGTATTTTTTAAATTTCTTTTAAATATCAAAATGCTTTTAAAATTCTCTTTCTGCAAGACTACTAGAGACAAAAGCCTCAAGTCTTTTTTAACCAACTATTATAACTATCTTTTCTAAGCAAATAAATTACACTGTTTTCCAATAAACTTTCAGTATAAAAAAAGAGGCAAATAAAAAATATTTGCTTTATATTAACGACATGATGTAAAAATGATTAAATTAGCAAGCAATTAATTGCTTTACAGTAGTGCAAAAATGGCTTTAATCAAGTAAGCATTGAGTCAAACTGGGTTTGGATGACAGAATAACATTTAATTCCATACTGCTCCAGGCCTATAACATCTAAGGTTTAACATGAACGCGTTAACTAGTGGTAGGACAATGCTTTTCGGATGATAAGGTACTGAAATTGATATCAGCCTCTATTGAATAATAGGTTGTTGCATTCTGTCCTAAGCATGTAAATCTATCAATACAGGTTCTTGAGCGATTCCCGGTTTAACTTCTTTCCGATATGTGATACAATCCATTATCTGTGAAATGTTTTTTCGAAAGGCAATACGAGGTAGGTGCTAAAATCATAAACTGTATAAAACCTAGGGAGATTCATAGACTGCACGCTTCATGAATCAAATCACCCCCTTAAAAAGCAGTGAAGGCAAAACATTTACTCATCTAGCTCAAGGGATAAAATACAAACCAAATAAAACTTTAGATTTTTAATAATATGGATTTCAATTCAAATAAGAATGGAATTTTTAAATAAATAAAAATATTTAACTGGCGATGTAGTTGATTGTTGTTGTACCAGCATCCTTCCCTGTACCTACTTGATCCCTGTAGAAGCAGAGATCAAGTAGAAAATTTGGCCTGACAACCCCAGAAGCAGAATTTCCCATGGAAAACATTGTAACCAAAACATATTTAACGTGACCCAACCACCATTAGCGAACACGATGGATCATTTTTGAGGTTGATATTCAAATTCACTACCTTCCCATAACAAGAATAAACGCTCTAACCAACCAATCACATATATAGTTGATAATAGTTTACATTAGAATATTAAAATTGGGATAAAAATTAAAATATATCCCAATGTAAGTAAATAATGTCAATAATTACCAATACAATTAATATTTACATAGTTAGGATATTAGACATTCCACCACTTAGCTTCTCTTTCGAGTGAGTAAGATTAATATTCATGTTCAGTGTGGTTTGGTTTTCTATTCAATTTCCGAAACTTAAACTCGCTACAATATGACTTTCATTTGAAGGTATAAGAAGGTTGATCTAATTCAGTTAGCTTAATACTGTGGGGACAAACTTGAATTCGAGATAAGTGTTTTAGAATTACAAAAATTTATTTAGCTGCTAAAAAATAGTAATATGGCCTCTATTAACAATCTATGGACCTGCTACTCTACTACTTTCAAAAAAATTACAAGCCAACTTATTAAAAATACAAATTAAATTTTTTTGATCGTGTTTCGCAATTTTATAACATGATGAATTTGCATTGTAGTGGATGTTCGTTTTTACGATGCATCAGTGATTGGTAAAATAGTTCTTAAGATAAAAAGTTCGTAAAATAGATTATTAAGGCCTCTTTTCTTCAATAAACTGTTTTTTGTTTATAAATATAAAGTACCATTAGAAAATTCATTTAAAATGTATGTTTCATAGACCGAGAAAGAAATATACATGCAAAATAAATTCATACTTAGCAGCAATATTTAATTTTACTGATGTAAAAATATTCATTTTCCTTTCTGTTTAAAAAATACTACATTTTAAAATAATTTTTCATTTTTTTTTTTTTAATGAAAAAAAATCTTTTTTACTGATTCTATCCTCAGATATATATATATATATATATATATATATATATATATATATATATATA
>JAPDSC010097023.1:67760-180967 GCA_026290005.1 Latrodectus geometricus
TATATATATATATATATATATATATATATATATATATATATATATATCTTGAGATCTTTTGTTTAAATCTTGTTAACAATTTGGTTGTTTGTTCTGCTGACAATTTTTGCTCTCTATAATTTTCTTGTTCCATATCTAAAAGCTCTTTTTCATTACATATTTCATTCATTATATTCTTAATAATTTCATCATCTGATATTTCTTCTATGCATATCATATCTGAGTCAAAATTCAAAAAATCATTAGGAAAAAATTTCAGGCATCAGAGGGATTCCTTGTCGGAGTTCATTTATGAGTGATTCATCTTCCCTCAAGTCATCGGAAAAATTTTCTTGAATTACTTCAGTTGCAGTGGCTTCTTTAATTAAGGATTGAATGTTGAAATGCTCTCATATTGTCTTCCCTTCAACATCATTCCAAATATTGATTGACAGATTATTTCTACTAAACGGTCAGTTTCATAATACCAAGCCCATAATAAACTCTACAAAAATGCTTTACGGTGGTTGAGTTATAAGCTGTTAATTTATCCATAGGAAGTAAAAAAGTTAAAATAGGTGGGGGGGGGAAACCCAAATTTATTCTACAACCAGTATTTCAACATGATCAGAACAGTTAGCCAGGATGAGAACAATTTTATAATCCTCCAATTGCAAAAAAAAAAAAAAAAAAAAAAAAAAAAAAAAAAAAAAAAAAAACGGTTTGACAATTTTTCATTTTAAGTTGGCAAGGTACGGAGCGAATAATTTTTGAATATTTTTTTAAACATATAGGCTTAAAAAATTTCCTATGAAAAGCAGAACCAGTTTCACTCATGTTGGCGGTGGGCAACTCTATCATTCTTTACTTTTCTCTTCTACTCGCATTACATTTAATAATTTGAAGATAAATGTTCTTTCGGATAAGATCTTAAAAAAAACAAATCTATATAGTCCGTCTTGAAAAGATTCTTAGGACTGCATTAGGAAAATAATGATTTTCGTTCCCCCCCTTCCCCATATTGAAGATACAAAATTTTATTGTATTATTTCACAGCTTCAATTTTACCACACAATTTACTATATGTTACTAACTTTGTCTTGTTTTAAATTTTTGGAGCCAATAGGCTGATGCTTTTAAAAAATACGTTCAGTTTGATAGGAAATCATTTAGATTTCTTTTTAAGGACATTACCACTAACAAGAATGTTCATTTTTCTCAGTCATTCTAAACTTATTTCAATTTAGGAATTTTGCTTCTGAACAATATTTTCAATAGGGCTTGTTTTTGCTGGGACTGTTTTGTTTTCCAAAGGTTTTCCCCAGCTTTTAAAATAGTCGAGAGACCGTTCTTTGGAGTAAAATTTTTTTGGTAATTTTTTTCTGGATAACGATAATGTTTATTGTATAATGATATTGCATAATACGGTTTTAATATTTTTTCGACTACTTTTTTCAGAATTTTCTTTTTTACTTCGACTGATAAACACCTTTGTTTTTTCAAATAAGACATAACTGAAACACCTCAGCAGAACCGGTTCTCGCCTTACTTTCGAAATAAGAAATTTCATACATTAAATTGTTCAAACGAAAGGAAACCAACTACAGAGCTCAATCTCTTTGAAAAGTACTTTTTCCCTTTTTTGTATTCTCATGTAACCCATCGCATATCTCATACCCCCGTGTATTCGACAGTAGTTTCTACCATGTCTGAAAAGTCTACACGTGTAGCTTCTTCGTCAAATAATGAATCTAATTTTCGGAAGTTATATGAAAGAGAAATCAAATATAAATAAATTGAAAAACTACACACACAGATCAGAAATTAAAAAACTATTTATCAGAAATGAAACTTCGCAAGAGATTTTTCAAAATTTTAATTTGTAAATGGGAATTATAATTGTATATATGGTGTCACATTCAAGGGATCACCCACTACAGAATAAATTAGAGATTTGTAAAAACGAATGTCTACTGTATTTACAATTTTCTAATGAAAATATCGAACCAAGTTTCTCGAGCATAAAACAGAAAAAAATGGAGGAAGTCATGATAAAATAATAAACTCAAGCAAATGTGTGATCATAAAAAAGATGAAAATCAGATAGTAAAAAAGAGATTTTTTTTCCAATTTTTAGTTCATAAATGAGTAAAATTATCATTGTATCTATGAAACCATGTTAAGGATCAACTACGAGTACGTAAAATCGTGAGCAATTAGGGGTTCATAAAAATCAACATCTACTGTATTATGAAAAGAGGTTATAACCAATGAATAGGGTAATATTAAATGTAGAAAACTATGGGAAAATGTTACCATAATTAAAGATTTACGGAATCAAATCATTTAAAGTAGAAATATAGTTAATTCAAAAATTACCAAGTTGTTTTAACAATGAAAACTAACTAGAATGTGTTTAAAAGAAGTGAAGTCATTTTCCAGACAGTTTGTTACATTTCAAGATCTTCATTAACCACATACATAAATATAAATTATCTATAAAAAAAAAAAAGGGTATGATCAGTTATTTCATAAAGATATGATCAGCTACGAAACAACGGCAAATGATTCCTCCATTGCTGTGGAAATAAAGGAAGCTACTTTACATAAGCCCATATCAGTCAAGTATCTTGAGATGAAAGATCATCGGATGGTACAGCAGAGGTTATATATTAAAAGCAATATAGCAGATAATGAAACCTAAAGACTGTTCGAGCTTTCTGCATCATCTTGTTTGTATATGTGTACAATGGTCTTTAAAAACCCTCCCTTCAGCAATGCTTATTTTAGCAAGTAGTGTTGCAAATCTCTACACAAAACTGTAAGCTGGAGGTGATGACCAATTGTTCGGTTTTTCCATTGTTTCACTGATTCAGACTATGATCAAGTTCAAAGTACTGTTGCCTAAGATGCTCAAAAACGTATTAATGACATTGTTACAAATATTAGACAAACCTTCAGCAACTGTTGGTTCGTTATGAAAATTTAATAGAAATCTGTGTTATGAACGAAATTAGTGCATTATCATTGAAAATTAAATTTAATGATATTTTTCCTTGAAAGTATATATATATATATATATATATATATATATATATATATATATATATATATATATATATTCAAGCACTATCTATCACGCTTATCTTTTCAGACATTTTCGAAAATATTGTAGTTTTGTAATCTCTGGAAGAAATGCAGGCGTTTGTGTTTAAAAATTAAACATTTAGCAATGTGTCTTTTAATGATATTTAGAAATTATTATACCAAGTTTCCCAAAATGGGAATGTTTGAAAAGAAGTAAAAATATCGTCAGTAATATCAAGATCCAAAATTATTGATAATGATCAAGACACCTTCGATTTTATTTAGATTTAATTTTTGTACAGGTTTTGGAAAGTCATTTTAAATCAGATTTTGAAGGCTACACATGGATAGTTTGTTGTAAACGCTTTTGTAAGGAAAAGTAAAAATTTTCTTTTTCATACAATTTAGTATTTAATTATTGTGATATTTTTTATAACACACAATATTAGTATCATACACATCGATTTTTAGTAAATAAACATAACATTTATAGCACAAATAAGTTAAAAATTTTTATTACTTTTTTGAGATATTTTTTGATTTTATACATTCTAATTGACATATCACATAAGATAAGCTCAATATTTTGGCAATGAATTAATTATATTATTGTAAATTTTTTAAACTTCTTTTTCAGGTAATACATAAAGGCGAACTTTTTACAGGAATATTGTTAGTCATTTTTGTTGGGAGAAAATTTCAAATAGAGGTGGCAACAGTTTGAGGGAGAGAAAAGGAGTATCCTTTCATTTTTTAAAAAGATAAAATTTTCTTGAGAAATACTTATAAATGTAAATTCATGGTGTTCGTTAGTTCATTGGTTTCTTTCTTCATAATTAATTTATTCTATATCTGGTATAAATTATTTGAAAATTTTTGCAACTATACTTTTTATAAACTGCTTTTTTTGCCATTCAGATATTTTTTTCAGCTATGAAATTATTCTATTTTTAAATATAATATTTAAACTAAAACAGAAATTTAAAGTTTATAAATTCCTTCTCATATGAAGTTTTTTTTCCTTCTATAAGTGAAGATATTTGAATTAAGTTTTGAAATTACTTTTATGGATAATATTGATGAAACATTTTCATAATGACATTATTGAAACTCTGAATTATTTTAGTAAAAAAGCTACACTTATTATTTTATGCATTAACTTTATTAGATAAAATCCACCAATTTCTTATTTTTGTGGGCTTCTGAACTGCAGATGGAGCTTCTGTAAACTTTCTTTTCCGTTCTTTACGGTATACCTATAAAAACATTTATATTAGTTAATAGCTAGCTACATGTTAAAATGATAAAATGTTAAGAAAAGCATTTTAAATTGAGACACAAAAAATATTTGTTACACACTTAATAAATTTATTATATATAATTTCAATTATGGATTTACCATTAAACTATCCAGTTTTAAAGACAACACTATACTAATATTAGAAAACTTTGTGTAGTATAATATTTTAACATTAGTGATATTATGGCATCCTTAGAATTTATATATCACATAGAAAAACCCAAGATTAAAAAAAAAGTGTAATTGTATGTTTGGAAATGTTGAAATCAATGAAAATTAGAAAAGACATTTAATAATTAATGTTAGACTTTTGGTTAAAATTACCAATTAATGAGTAATAATGAATTCATGGAAGTTATATTGAAAAATAATATATATAGTATTTATTATAATTTTACTTCTAAAACTTAGGAAAAAGATATTTGTCAGTAATAAACTTTTCCAAAAAGTAAAAATAATAAAAGCGTCTTGAACTAAAATTGAACTTCTTGTCACAATATCATACAATTTTGATAATCAATGGGCACATTTGTAAACACATTTATTTTCACTTTTTCATTTAAAATTAAGATATCAAAAGAAAATATATCATAATTTAACATATAACACTATTTTAAAAATAGGTCTTTTTATATGAAAAGAAATATAGCCTATTTTTACCATCAGCAGCTAAATTAATGTAAGAACAGAAATTTGTTTGTTTAATAATAAACATACAAGATTCTGTGAGGAAAAATTTATCAAATGAACTAGTTAGTTAATTAAAAGTATTGATATTTGGTTGCTCTATATATTAGACACAGAATAATTAGCAATTATTGTACCAAACAATTCAATAAATAATCTGAAGTTTACAGTTGAATTGATACAAGATAGTTTTAATAATTAAGAATAATATAATTGCTGCTTTCAAAAATTAATAACAGAAAGAGAATATACTTAGTTACGTACAATGTTGGTTGAGAATTACTTTTTTTTACTATGATTCTACAAGGCTAATATTCAAGTATTCATAATTGAACATTTTAGATATTACAACGAAAATGATTTACATTGAATATATTAACTAGCATTAAACATTTGATAAATACAGGGTGGATAATTACTCGATGGAACCCCAATTCTTTATCAAATGCTACTAGACTGATTATTATAAGTTAGTCTATCTATTTAACCTACTATTCTTTGCAATTTATCAAAAAATAAAATTTATTCGCAGACAAATTAATTTTTCTATTAGATTAATTTAACAATGTATTTCTCATTTAGTTAATGAGTCTCATTAACTTGAGGTCACAATAACCTAATTGGGTATCATACTCATTAGTTGAAGGCAGTGAGTTTGAATCTTAACTGAAGATCAGTCGTTTTCACTAAAGGTTGGGACACTTAAAATAAGCTTAGGTTGTAACATCTTTCGAATGAATTAGTGCCTCTAAAAGTGGCAAGTTAAGTATTGGAAGCCTTCTGCTTGGTCTCATACTACTAAATTAAGACTATAAGATGACTACTTCTACGTAATTGGTAGACATGTTGGAAGCATGAAGGTGTACACATACCACATTTACATGTTGTAAAACTAAAAAGAAAATATACTGTGATAAGAACTTTCACAAAAAACATTTTTCACCATAAAATTATAAGCTGTTTTAAATCTACAAAGTTGTTATGTATCAGGGCAAATTTTTATTTTGGTTTAAATAAATATATCTTTTTAAGAACAAACCTCAGTAATCAAAATAAAAACTATTATTTCAAAATATTTTTGCCAATGGGAAACAAGTTTTTTTTTAATAACAGTACAATAAAATTCAATAGTTTTGGAATTGATAATCTTACTGAATGTCACTTCAGCATCCCTTGGATTTCTGAAACATTTCTCCAATAGAAAGTTATTCATGTTCGCAAAAGTCATAATTTGTATATAATAGGCCATGTGATTATGGTAAGTGTGTTTTAGAATTTCACAACTCAACATGTGTAACTTTTGATAAGGGATCATTAAAATATGCTCTACCTATTGTCATGCAGAAGAATTGGGCTTTTCCTATTGATAAATACTGACTGTTTATGTACAAATATTTGGTGTATTTTGTCAATTTTGCTGCATTACTTCTCCAATGCAATAATTTTGGCTGGTAAAAAAAATAAATAAAAAATAAAATAAAACTGTGGTAAATTAAATCATCTGAGATCATCAGACAGCAACTATGACCTTCTTTTGAGGGAGCTTTAGTCTTAGGAAATGTTTTAGAGTTTTGTCTGCATCCAGACACGATTGTTCTACAGGATCTACTTTTCGTCACAAGTTGATTGAGGTGGATAATTTTGGTTGCGAATAAGATGTGCAGAAGTTGCTTCAAGATATTTTCTTGATTCTCATTCAATTCATAAGGACTTTATATACCCATTTTTAAAACTTTCCAAACGTTTTTTATGTTTATACCTAGTTCAATGTAGCCCCAGTATTGGAAGGATTTTTTTTTTTTCTACATCTCTTGTCCATAACTGTCTGCAGCCTGTCCTTGCTTCTCCAACAAGAATCTTGTCATCTAATTCGAACTTCATGTATCAAACTAATAGTATGTTTACTGAGTAGCCTTCAAATGTACGGTTGATGTTTCAGGTTACTGATGCAACATTATGGTCACTCTTCCAATTATACAAAAATAATACTTTAAAAACTCAAGAATTCATCCTATGATTAAGCACATAATATTTCTTTACAATACTTTTTAATTGAAACATCAAATGAGATAGAACCAGGTTTCAGCTTTAAAATGATATAATGTATCTAAACTGTTTCCATAGTGAAAAATATCATAAATATATAGGTGGAAATTAAACATTTCCTGTTATAATCTAATTGTTTTCAAAATTAATTGGCACAAATTTTTCATATATTGCAGTGTACAATTTTTAAAAACATTTCTTTAGCAAATAATAATATTATAATTGGAACTTATAGTTTAAATGCTTAAAGTTTAATAAAAAATGTTTAAATGCACAACATGTGGATTAATGTAAGATGAAAAGTAAAATTGAAAAGTATGTAATTTCTAGCTGGAGAAATTTTACAAGTTTTTTATTATAATTCCTAATTTCACAGAATTTTATAAACTTGCCAGAAAAAGTCTGTATACAAATGCGCAATAAACATTCTAAAGAGTACATTATAGTGTAAGTATTTTTTTTAATTCCTTAAATATCAGTAACAATTTCAGGATGATAACACACATTGTTTGAAAGTTATAATAGTAATAATATTTAAAAATTATACAAAAAGTTATCAGAAAAAGTTTCCATTCAGTTACACATTACAAAGATATATTTGGAAATTAATCTTCATTTTTTAGCCCCTGTGAGTTTTATGAAATGAAATATTGTCTGCATTTATTTTTTACTACACATTAATTTTATCTCTTGGGGTAATACAGCAAATAGAATAAAAAACTATCTTTGGTTGTCAAGATACATTAGTACTTGCAAACAAGTCGACTTAAAATGGATTCTAAAAAGAGATTGTTCCAGACAAAAGGAAAATTACCTTAACACAAAGGTATGAAGGTAAAAACTCTTCGAGCAATTGACAAGATTGTTAGAAGAACTCATTCTTCTATCCAAAGAGTGATCAATAATTACGAATCATTGAAATCTGTTATTTCAAAGCCTTGGAGTGGCCGTTCATCTAAGCTGACTTAATAAGAAATGAGATACATCATAAAATTTTTATGTTTAAATCCAAAGATTACTGAATCTCAAGTAGTAATTGATATTAGAGAAAGGTTTAAAATATCTTTTCATGAAGATACAATATGAAAAATACTGAAAAAATCTGGCTATCATGGCAGTGTAGCTCATATAAAGCCATATATTTCAACTGTCAATAAGCAAAAACATTTAAATTTTGCCACTGAGAATGTAAATAAACCTTCTGAGTTTTGGAAAAAAATAATAAGGGAATTGGGAAAAGTAAGCATCTAATGGAAGCAAGTTTTGTATCTCTGACATCAAATTATGCAGATTGGTGTGGAGAAAACAAGGCAAGGTTTTTAAGTATCAAAATCTTGTGTCAACAATTAAACATGATGGAGGTGGCTTAATGATTTGAGGGTGCATGACAGCAAATATAGTAGGTTCATAAACTTTTAAAGATTCCACTTTAAATCATATGGGATATCTTAATATATTAAAGCAAAATTTGAAGCTGAGTGCACAAGATTTGAATCTTAGCAATAACTTTTTGTTTTAACAAGACAATGCTCTAAGACACAGTGCCCACAAGGTAAACCTCTGTCTGTTGTATAATACTAAGTATCAGTTGCATACCCCCCCCCCACAATCACCAGACTTATACCATCGAATATTTGTGGGATTTATTGGAACACAAGATTTGGCAACATAACATCAAAAGATATGTTGAAAAGAGTAATTAATTATGATGAAATGGAATAATATTTCCTCTTTGAAAAACGCCAAGCTAGTTCATTCTATGCCTAAACAATAGGAGGAGATTCTTAAACATAAAGGTTTTCAACCAGATATTTAAGTTTAATTGACAGTCCAT
Source organism: Latrodectus geometricus (assembly GCA_026290005.1). NCBI lineage: Eukaryota > Metazoa > Arthropoda > Arachnida > Araneae > Theridiidae > Latrodectus > Latrodectus geometricus. The sequence continues at coordinate 76,694 of JAPDSC010097023.1, forward strand.
AGAAGCTAAATTTTAAAGACTTTTCTATCTGTACACAAATTTTTTCTGATTGCTTTTTGTGTAATTTTTAATTATTATTAATACTTTAAAGCAATGTGTGTTATCTTTCTGAAATTGTTGCTTATATTTGAGGAATTATTAAAGAAATACTTAATATAAAAATTGAACAAATGTTGATACTTTAATGTAATTTTATTTTCTCTAGAATGTTTACTGTAGGTTTGTACACAGACTTTTTCTGGCAAGTGTATTTACATATTTTCAGAAATTTCATGAGAATTAATTGAAATAAAATTGGTTTTACTTTTTTAAATTCACTAGCATTCTAAAACATTAATAAAGATGGCAGATATTGAGCTAAAAAAAAATGCACTTTTGTTTAGCATTATGCTTTAAAATATCTTTTTTAGAGAAAAATAATTTAAAAATCAACTATAAAAAGAATACAGAAAAATATAAAAATATTTTTCTGTATTATTTTTATTATTTTATTTACTTTTTAAAAAGAAATTTTATCAAAATTCTGATATTTCAATTAGGCTTAAGACTAGGATCTAGTAGCTTAAGAATAGCACCAAACATGTAGTTTTACTTTATTATATTATACAATTGTAATATGAATAATCACTTTAAAAATTACACAAATTTTATCTTATGCATGTGTATTTTATCAAAATACTTACAAGGTCTATTGACAAGTCTAAAACGGGTGAAAGTTCAAATTCTAGTTTGGGTAATTCCTTATTAATTACTTTAGCTTTCCGAGAAATTTCTGGGTTGATATGATTCTGAAGAGTCTAGAAATAAAAATCAATATAATAAACTAAATTTTTATCACTGGAACAATTTACAGTTAAAAGAATTAATATTTTGTCATAGCAGAAAGTATAAAATATAATGCTGTTTAACAGATTACTTTATTCGATTTTATGCAAAGAAATTACTGAAATTTTTAATAATTAATGTCCTTAAAAGAAATAATATGGCATCAAATAAATATTTCAGAACATAAACTTCAAACATAAGAGCCTGCAGCATCAAGTTTTAATCATTTAAAATATATATCATGACAGAATTATTAAAATTAAAATGCAATGTATTCTTTATGAACTAGTTATGAATTTAAACATGACAAATTATTATTCACTGAATTTCATTTTTACAAGTGCTTATTTCATAAAAATTAGAAAAAGAATTTAAAAGAAACAATTTACTGCTAAATCATGAGTGTAACATAAACAATTATTATGGAAGAGATAAATACTTCTCTAAAGAATAAAAGAGTTTAAGAAGCTGAATGTCAACCTCTACTTCAGACAACACAAACAGATTAAAATTATACAATGAGATGTTTTTATATTGGACACTTGTAAATAGGAAATTGCAATAAATTTATTAACTTAAAAATTAATTTAGCTGAAAGTTTTGCAAGAGAGAATTTTGGTAGTAACAGAAACATAATATATAATGAAAGATTAACAATTACAATTCTTTCTTTTTGTAATTAATTCTATTACACATTTTTACTAAAAAATACATTATAGTGAATATATATATAGTGAAGATAAACTAAAAAGCTTCCACAAATTCTAATCCCAATTACATTTCAATCAATAAATTGAGGTATTTAAAATGAGAAAAACAAAATTACTACAAATTGAGAAATGTAGTATTACCTATACTTTAAGCAATCATTTAAAATTAATCAAAATATAGCACTTAGAGACATAAATAAAAGGCAGTAAACATACTAAAAACAGTGTGTATTTGTGTAAAAAAAAAAATATATCTAAAGTACATTTCTTCTTTCTTTTTTTTTGCAAAACATTCAGATATTTAGAAAAGTTATTGGATATTTTTTTCTTTTACTTAAATAATATATATAAATAATTATTTGTGGCTTTGTTTTACCATTATAAATATTTCTTTTTTTCATTCACTAACCTGGATTTAAATATTTATATTATTTCTGAATTCATCATTAACTTTTTCTTGATTCAAATTAAACAGATAACTTGACAATTAAGGCATAGTAGTGGATAAAACAAAAATTCAGAACATAATTTTTTAGAAATTTCAGGACAATATTTTAATTTATCAACAGTTTAGTAAAGTAAAGAAAAAATCAATATTAATAGCATTTAAACTTTATAATTGTCAATATAAATTAAAAATTTTACTTACAACCAAGCTTAATTGTCAATTCTGAGCTTTTTAAAGATTATTTAGTTATAATCTAATTACTATGTGGTTTGAAAAATTACTCTATTCAATCTTTTATTAACAAAAATATTGACAAATAATTTATTCATATTACTATAAATATTTTTACAGAGATTAACTTCAAATTATAAAAAAAGGAAAAAAATTAGTTCACGTTTTTCTTTTTTAATTTGTGTTATTTTTTGTTAAGTTAAGCTAGTTTTTTTGAAACCTCCAGTTTTAACATTAGTAGCACCTAACATTATCTAAGCAATTTTTACTTTTACAGCATTACTTTTACAGTTTTTCTGATGAGCTATTGAACAAACTGAGTGCTGCTGTTTTATCTTTTAAAAGGTTACTTCTGTAATGAGAGACAAAAATTTCTTTAACTGCTTCATTCAATTTCTGTTCAGTATTCTTTTCTTCTTTTACTCCATTTTGTAGTTCCAAGTAAGAAACATATTGGGAATGAATATTTTTTATGTACTGGTTTCGAAACTAAAGTAGCACAAGATTAATTCCTAACTGTAAAATGCTTACTTATTTTTAATGAGCGAATACCAAGGACTGATAATTGGGACCTTTCTTGAGTTACAATATTGTTATTAACAGAAAAGATTAACATTTTTAGGAATAGTATTTTCATTTGATAATATTAGACATGGTTTAACTACCACTGTGAGAAAATGACTTTTAAAATTTCCTATAACAGGTTTTAATTTAGAAATTTGATTCAAGAAATAGAAAATATTTTTCTGCTGAAAATATTCAATTGCTTGTTTAAGGTCTTCACAAATAAATAGAGAAAAATAAAGCATTTATTTTCAATTATTGGAATTCAAGAGAAAGTGGACAAGTGGAAGAATTCACTGAAATTTGATTTCAGTATTATTCAAATTATGTATCGAAGATCCTAGAAAAAATTTAGGTATGTTGTTGATGTACAATGGATCCTTAAGAATACTACAAGCAGAAGTACTAAATATTCACCCCTTGAACTCCTTATAGGAAGCAAAATAAAAAACCAAGAATACATGTAAATCTTAGAAATTCTTGAAAAAGAAGAAACTAACATTTTTATGAAGGACCTAGAAGATGCAAGTACAGAAATTCTAAAAATTTAAGAAGAAAATAAAAGAATTCATAAAAAAAAGGCTTAAGTATACAATATTAATGGCTATACAATGCACACAGTTTGGAAGTGATTTAAAGTTAAGATACAAGTTCTTCATACCAAGTCAAATAAAACTATGATCAGGCTAAGTCTTTTAGGCCAATAAGCTTATCTTCATTCTTTCTCAAAATTATGGAGAAAATCATTGATAGGCACATCAGCGATTACCCGGGTAGTAATAGTCCCTTGCATAATCTACAGTTTGCCTACCAACCTGGCAAATCTAAACAGACAGCGTTACACAAGCTTGTATCTAAGATTGAGGACACCCTGAGGAGAAATGAAATTGCCTTAGCCACTTTCCTAGATATCCAAGGTGCATTTGATAACACCTCTCATCTATCCATCCTTAATACCTTAAGGGATACAGGGATTGACCATGCAATTTGCTGATGGACAAGGACCCGGCTTTCGGATAGAACTATACAAATGAAAATCTTCAATGAGACATTTGAAAAGAAGACAACCAGAGGCTGTTCACAAGGAGGTGTATTATCACCATTACTTTGGAATCTGGTTGTAAATAGCCTATTAAAACATCTTAATTCTATAGGTTACTATACCCAGAAGTATGCTGATGATATTGTCATACTCATCCTTGGTAAAGACTTTCACATAACTTGTCAGCTAATGCAAAGTGCTCTAAGTTATGTAGACAAATGGTGTAAGGAAAGGAATCTGGGCATAAATCCACAGAAGACCAACCTTATACCATTCACAAGAAAAATAAAAAGGGAGGGATTCTTTATCCCAAAACTTTTTAAGATTGAAATAAACGTTGCTTCTGAGGTGAAATTTCTGGGCTTAATTCTAAAACAAAAACTCACCTGGAATAAACATGTTGACTACAAAATCAATCAGGCAAAAAAATGCATTATGACATGCGGACGCATGCTTGGTAAAAACTGGGGTCTACAGCCAAAAATGATGTTTTGGATGTACACAGCAATTGTCAGGCCTACTTTTACATATGCATCTGTGATATGGTGGTGTAAGGTGGAACAGAAAACTGTGAAGGACAAGCTAGGAAGTCTGCAAAGAATGGCCTGCTTGTGTATCACAGGTGCAATGTCCACAGCACCTACCAGAGCACAAGAGGAAATTCTGGACCTGACTCAACTAGATATCTTCATATGCAGCGCTGCCAGAATAACTGCATATAGAATGAAATTGCAAAATCAGTGGTGTGATAAGCCCTCTTCTGGAGGTCATACTACTATTACCAAAAAAAGCAACCACCCAACTCTCCAAATGCCTTCAGACAGCATGGAAAAATCATACGTGTTTGAAAGACCATTCGAGGTAGTTTTTCCTACCAGGGAAAAATGAAAAAACAGCACGATTGAAATAAAATGCAATGATCTTATCTGGTTTACTGATGGATAAAAAAAAAGCAACCTCTCAGGACTGGGGGTCTGTGGCATGGCACCAAGATTTAGTCTTTATAAAGGGCTTGGGGAACATGCCACTGTCTTTAGGTGGAGGTTCGGAGGTTCTTGCAATCACCAACTGTCTGCAGATAAATTTAAAGAAGGGCTACCAAGGTAAGCGTATTCTTATTTTCAGCGACAGTCAAGCTGCATTGATGGCACTCTACTCATTCCAAGTCAAATAAAAAATTGTAATTGAATGTAAAAATCTCCTTAAGCGGCAAATGGGAATAAAATTATTCTTATTTGGGTGCCAGGGCATATAGGAATAGAAGGTAATGAAAGAGCTGATGAACTTGCACAACAGGGACCCTCTTTCAATCCAATAGGAATGGAACCCTTTTGTGGGATCCACATGAAGACTACAAGGAAGGCCATTCAAAAATGGGAAAAACAGGAGATGAACAAAGTTTGGCGTGATTCTCTTGGACAGAAACATGCAAAAAGTATGATTTACAACTCATCTGAGAAAATTGCATCTGAAATTCTTAGATTCCCAAGATTGAAGACTCAAGCAATTGTAGGCTTCATTACTGGGCACTATCATTTCAGGAAATACCTTCATACAATGGGACTTTTTAAACAGGAACCAATTTGTAGGAAATGCCACGCAGGGGTAGAATCAGCTCATCATATCCTATATGAGTGTGATTGCTCTTGCCTTTACAAGATTCACTACTCTAGGTAATCCATATCCTAAAGAGTTACACCTAAACTCCATTGAGGGCCTATCAGACTTTATAAACAAAGTAGGTGACCCAAGACAATGAAACTAGGAAAAAATTGGGCTTGGAGCATGGTACAAAATGCAACAATGCAGAGGTGCCACATATCTGACAAGCTCAAGAAGAAGAAGTCAAATAAATGGAAATAAGGGTAAAGATCGTTATCAGGTGAAGAAGGGTGCACACAATGGAGCCCTAGACTTTTCCTGTTTAGGACTGTGCACTTCCTGTGCCTCATTTTTTTTTTTTGTTTTTCTATGCTTTTTGTTTTGTTTTATTTTGAGATGTCAACTGAATCTGATCTGTTTCTGAGGTAATATGCCAACCTGTAAGACTGCGTGCACTGTATAGCCATTAATGTATATAGTCAAGCCTTCTTCCTTTCCTTGTTATAAGTTCTTTTATTTTCTTCCTAAATTTTTAGAATTTCTTTCCTTGCATCTTCTTGGCCCTCAAAAAAATGTCAGCTTTTTCTTCATAGTAAGCATTGCACATGATCCCAGCTGCTGATCACTTGAAACCCTAGACTGCTCCCATTTAGAATTATGCACTTCCTATGCATTATATCTTTTTATTTTTTCTGTATGTTTTTTATTGTTTTATTTTCAGATACCAACTGAATCTGATCTATGTTTCCAAAACCAGGATGCCAAGCTGTAGGACTGTAAATCATAACTAGGTGTCACTAGTTATTTGTGAACATTGCACATGATCCCAGGCATAGGGAATACTGAGAGTCAGGGATGATTAAGTGTTACATTGTAATAAGAGAGAGTAGTTTTTGTTTTGTGTATGAGAACAGATGTTCCACTGTTCATTATATTAATATGATATATTACCAGAGCAAGAAGGTATTACAACGAAATATATTTTGTAATAAAAATATGTCCATTTTAAAACTGCATTTTGTTTATCAACCATTGACAAACTCCCATATATATATATAAAATCATAATAATCTTTTGTCTTACTTGTTTAGGCAATTTTTAATATCACCACTTTGGCCATAAATAAGTATTCTTCACCCAAGCAGATTTGAGTGATGTCATTCAACATTATTGTTGGATATTTAATTTCAAATAAGAAGTAATTGTCTAATTACAATAGTAAAAATATGGAAATAATAGTTTATAGATTGTGGCCAATAATTATCTCCAGAAATTTTTATTGTCTGAGAACATCAAAGTATTACGAATAAAAAAAAAAAAAAAAAAAAAAAATCAAAGAACTGGTAATTACAGAGAAGCTAAAAACAGATTTGGCATAGGATTTACAATATTAATGGCTATGCCAGGGGTGGCCAAGATGTCGACCGCGAAGACATTTTAGGTAGTTCACGCGACTATCCCAATAATGACCTCGGATATTAGCAATTTAATTTATTACTTATGACAGAATCAATGAATTATTTAAAATCAAAATTTATTACAGTCTACCCTTTAAAACCCAAAACAAACTGTGCAAATATTTACGATTTAAAACTTAAAACGGATGAGCGTGATTAAAACATTCAAAGAAACTATAGAAAGGTATGCATCTCAATTAATCTTTGTAATTTTTGAAAACATTTGAAAAAATAAAATATCAAAGGTCAGTAGATCTCATCAAACTATAAATATGAAATTTTTAATGAATTTATACATTTCATATTATATTAAATCGGTGAAATCATTTAATGATTTGAAGAAAAACTGATACTCTGTTATTAAAACTAACAGCAGATCACCATTAATATTTATCATTAGTGTTTTTTAAGCATTTTTTTTCCACGAATAAGCAGCAAATTTTTGGACTTCGGAAAACTCTTTTAAATAGTCAAGATATAAAATTACAAGGTTATTTTAAATGAAACATGCTTATCTCTCTAATGATACTCTACGGTATAGCTTTCATACATTAAATTAACATCTTTCCCATCTGAAAATTAAATTCTGGTTAGATAAGACTAAAAACTGAAAGATTCCGTTAGTAACAAATGCTCACTTAACACACACTTATGATAAAGTCCAAGACCTTGGGAAAGATTAGCAGCATATAATAAAAACAAGCTTATTATTTTAAAATTTTAAGATAACATTGAGATTAAATACCTGTATAATTTTGAAAGTATTTAAGCGATTCTAAAAATATTATATAAAGTAAATAATTATGAAGAGGATTCATTATTCCAAACTCACTTTAAGCAAATATTTCAATGGTTATTATTATTCAAAGCCATCACATTTAATATTTCCTTGACATTTCATTATAAATTCACCTCCTTTTAGAGTCAACATATCAAACATATTTATAAGTTGAATATTTAAAATTATTGTTTTGTCAAAATTTCAAATAATAAATCCACCCGTCTTTTGACAGTTGAAATATAAATAAATGAATATCAATCAATGAAAACAACAATTTTAACATTAATAGAATCAGATTTAGAAAGGGATCAATTAGCCAACAAGACGTGCATAAAGATAATCATTAAAAATGTTGATAAATATAGCTGTAACATATATAATACGTTTGATATAATATTTTCTATACGAAATTAGTCAACTCCTTTTTGTTGAGTATGATATAAAATGACTTATTCAAATACAATGCAAAAAAAGAAACGTTTTTCTATTTTGCACAAGACCACAGCACGGTACATATTTCAATGACAATAATCTCATCATTAAATGTTCACGTTTTTTCAAGGTCACTCAGAATAGAGTGACTATAAAAACATCGTGTGCTGGATCTTAATTTGAATTCTGTTTACTATAAACAGAAAAATTAATAATATAATAACAAGAAATTAAAAAAAATATTTTTCCTCAACTAATAATGAAATAATAACAGAAAAAGGGATATACTCGTTCGTTAATGAATTTTAGTCAGATAAATTTTTCTTAATTTCTGTACTTCTTTGAAAATCCTTTTCAATGTCTAATAAATCTTACAATATATTTGAAAAATATAATTTTCTTTAAGACATTTTCTATTGATCCTCCCATTCAAGTTCTACACCATTTTTATTGCTTTTTTCCCTTCCCTCAAACTTTAAGTCCAGGGCAAATTTGTTATAACACCACAAATTTTTTTTTTGTAACTTATTAACATTCAAGGAAAACATTCGGATTGCATCTGAAGATATTATTCTGGAAAAAACAATAGCAGTGTTTTCCTTTGCTTTAATAAACAAGCTTCTTATAGTATCTAACTTAAAAATATTGATAATACATTGATCAAGAGCTTGTAATTTAATAGAAGTAAGAGACATCTTTCAATTTAAGTATATTATAAGCTGATAAGCATGTAAGTATGAATGTTACACTTGTTAATGTAATAATTTCCTATATAGTACTTTTATTAGTTACAGCCATCGTGTTCATGGCACTAATAATTAAGAGTGATATGTTTTAATGTTCAAAATGATGAATGTTTGTAAAAGTATAAGTAATTCAAGGAAAAGAAATAGTTTGAAAATCATATAATGTCGTGGTAGTTGCATTCGTCAATAATGAAAACAATATATAATATAAAGAGACAGCATGTACACAGTGGGAATAAGAATAAACATAAATGTAGACATGTAAAAATGTTTATCAATTCTGATAATTTAAATGAAGGGAGTGATTATTTAATAAGGAGGTATCACAATACTGTATTTGTTCGAATTGATTGAGATGATTTATTAAAAAGAACATTATTATCTATAGCAGGGGTGGCCAAGACGTTGACCGCGAAGACATATTAGGTAGTCCATGCGACCACCCCGATAATAACCTTGGACATAACCAATTTAACTTATGACTTAGGACATAGAATCAATGAATAATTTAAAATTAAAATTTACTAGGATTTAAAACCCAAAACAAACTGTGCAAAGGTTTACGATTTAAAGATTTATGATTAAAGGTTTACGATTTAAAACCTAAAACGGACATGATGAGCGCGATTAAAACATTAAAAAAAACTATAGAAAGGTATGCATCTCAATTAAGAAAACATGAATTGAGAAACTTAAAAAACATGGAGGAAGAGTGCATCCATAATCCAAACCGAGACTTTGAAGATCTCCCTTAATATTTACTTGTTTTGTTTGAAGAATTTGAAAGAAGATTCGCTGATTTAATTAGGTTGAAAGAAATACTCAATTTTATGATATTCCCCCCCCCCAAAAAAAAATTTAATGAAAATGTTAACAATGATGGATTATCTGAAAAAATAAGATATTTAATAGATATCACATCAGTCACAGTTGAGGAAGAAATTAAAATGCGATATATTTCTTAAGCCCAGAGCAGATTTAGCGATACTGATTTTTGGAAATTAATTTCTGAGGAAACTTTAACAAATATTTACAAATTGATTTTATATTAGAAATCATACTTTAATTTGAGGTATCTATGCTAATCTGCTTTTTCAACCATGAACAAAAAACAAACATTGATCATATTTAACAGATGAGCATTTAATTTTGTGTTTATGCAGTGCAATGAGCTCGTACCAGCCTCAATATGATAAACTTGTTACAGATATACAGAACCAAATTTCAACTAAATGAAGAAAATAGGATGGTCAATTTTTTGTGTATGAATACTTTGATTATTTTCGTCAGTAAATTTTTATTTTGTAAATGCTAAGTGCTTAATTTTTTTTTTTTCTAAAAAGATAATATACCATTTTTTCTGTTACCGAAAATATATAAACATATGCATTATTTCTGCCATTGGTAGACTGCCTTCGATTTTTTAAATGTGGAGTAGACCCCTGATCCTAAAAGTTTGGCCACCCCTGGGCTATACAATGCAAAAAAATAGGGAGAAAAAAATGGTGTATGAGATTTGAATTTAGGTAAAGGTGACAAATTTTTCATTCTTGAATTTCAACTAAAGTGAAATGTTTGCATAAAAAACATTAGGAGATAGAGCCAGATAAACAGACATGGATTTAGCATCAATTCTTATTTATTTATTTATTTATTTCTCTTTACCTTTATTTCCCATAAAGAACTCTCTAAAGCATTACTTTCTTCAGGATCTGTAGCATTAAAATTAAAAGGATCTTCAGGAAGTTCTAAAGAAAAAGCAAAAATTAGAAATAAATTAGGCTACCATAATTTTATTAACTTTCCTCAGACATTTAAACTTCCAAAACAAAAGATGCAGCAAGATGTTAATAACAAGAATAAAATATCACACAGCACAACTTTAAACAATTATATTGTAAAGGAAGAAGCTAACTTAATTATACCAATGATATTTAACAAATATTTCATAAAAGAAAATATATTATTTGAACATTTTTTCTATTGGATTAAAACTTAATTTCTAATGTACTTTAAATACATCTAACTATTTGTAAACTTTTCAATATATGGAAAAGTAAAAATTATAGTATGCAATAATTTTTTAAAAAAAGAATAATTTTATCTATGCTTAATTAATATATATTCGTTTCCATTGAAATTTGGATAGCATTTTACAATACACAAACACTGAAATACATAATTTTCAAGAATATTTTTCGAATTAAATTCCTATAAATAAAATTAAGCAACATACTATATGACTGAAAATAACATTAATTAAGAAATAATATAATAATGAAATAATTTAGATGATCATTTACAATAAACACAACAGACATTTTAATTCATTTATAGATTATGTAGACAATGATTCAGTTACTTGTACTCAATAAACTATTGCAACATTTATACACACACACACACACAAAAACATCAAATTTTAAAATTTTTGAGAAAAAGACCAGTTTAAAATGGCAAGTATTTCGATAATACGAATTTATAATGTAATTATCAAAATTTATATTGGTAACTCAATACTGACAACCTTTTTATAAACTTGTAAATGAAAATTTATTGGAATTTTTTTGCAAAAACAATCAAAAAATAAAAAGTACAGAAGATAATTTGTTGTCATATTAGTAATCAGTTCGAAAATCATGAATTTTTAATTGGTAAAAATGACAAAAATGAAGTGACATTCATTAAATGTAATGAAGGGAATATTCAAGTATTCAAAAATTAGTACTTTATAAGTAGAAATTTCTTTTTTAGACTTTATTATTTTTACATATTTATTAATTGAAAATACCTACCATAAATTACAAAACCATTAAAAATATGTTTTGATTTCATAATGATTTGTTTACAAAAATATGGACATAAAAAAGAAATTATCAAGATTTTTAAAGCAAAATTAAGAATCTTTGATACATCAAACATCATCTTGAAGTAAATATCTATAGAAAATCAAATAGTATATTTAAACTAAATAAAAAAAAATCATTAGTAAAATTGTCTAAAAATTACAAGTAAAAAACTGTGTTAAATAGAAATTACTTATACGAATACTAAAACTGATTTTCAAATAATTAAAGATGGATTAAGCATTGCTGTCACTGGAGCCTTACATTAGATAAGTTACAAAATATGATACAACTGTAAACAATCTAAGCTAGGAAATGATAACATTCATTACTGAATATTGAGAAAATGATTGCCCATCAAAATACAAGATAACTTCTAACCTTAAAGGAAAATTTATATAAAATAAGCTATTTAAATGAAAACACGGAAATATATATATAGCAAAGAGATCAATAAGTGATATATATATATATACATAAAAATTTCTTTTTGCAATTAAAAAAAAAATCTGAATACAATGTATATAATTGTTCAAGTTTATAATTTGAAGAAATGCCAAATATTAATATTTATTATTTCCAAGTTATTCTGATGGAAATTTGACAAATAATAGGATAAAAGAACTTTTTTCAAAAAATACTTAATTGAAATACTTTTTTATTAAAAAAAGGAGTTAACTTTAAATTTTAAGAGTAATCAGATGCATCATAAACACTGCTTACAAATAAAGTTACTTCATACTTATAAAGTCCAAAATTTGATTTCCACTTAAAATATATTCTCCTACAGAAAGAAAGTATTTTTTCTCAGCTATCAATATTCTTTACTTAAAATTTGGGGCATATATTACCCCAGTACTCTATTATGATTTAAATCCCTAAGGTAGTAAAAAAAAAAAAAATTATAAAACAGCCTGGTGTTATGTTCATTGTGCGCACAATGTTTAAGAAGCAATGAAATTATAAATGTTTGAAATTAATTTTATCAACATAGGCTGTCAAAACTGCTTTAAACTTTATAAATTTTGGTTCAATTCAAATTTAATTTACACATTTAAAAAGAATACAAAATATATCTGCAGTAGTATTTGCAGTTACTAGACTAGCATTAGTACAGATTAAAGCAAAAATAAATGAAATTATAAAAGTATGTTACTTTCCATAATAGGGTGATTAAGAATCAATGTAGATTAAAAATACTTTAAGAATGCCCAAGTCAATTTCTGACCTCAGAAATAAGCATATTTTTGTTAAAGCTAACTAACAGAAAACTGTTATTCAGAAAAGCATAAATAAAATTAAGCCCTGAAAATAATAAAAAATGTTAAGGGAAAAAAACTTCAGCATCATATCTGCCAACAGCAAAAAGAAAGAGGTATAATATTTTTTTTAAAAAGTTTTCTAGAATTTTACATAAAATAACAATAAAAAATTTTTGTATTGATTTTGATTTTCATATCTTGTTATTTTTAATAATTATCACACTCAGTGCGATTTTACAAACATTTGATTTGGAATAATTACTATAAACAACGAAAATAAGAAATAAAAATAAAGCATTTGATTTGGAATAATTACTATAAACAACGAAAGTAAGAAATAAAAATAAAGCATCTTTTTAGTCAGACAGAAAAGACTATATACTAAGAAGAACTTAAAGAAAAAAAACCAACAGAAAATAGTTTAAATAACTTTATTTGTTTTTAAAGTTTTGATTTTATTAAACATCAAAAATAAAAAATAAACCAATAAAAAATCCAAGATTGAAGTGATCCTGGCTAAACAATTAAATACCATTTTGAACATTAGAATTGGCTAAGACAGTAGAACAAGTATTATGTAGCAAAAAATTCAAAATAATGCCAAACATTAGCAAGTCTTTGACTTAAATAACAAGAATAATTTGCTTTTAATTAAACAAACAATATGCAGTGATTAAAATGGTATGCAACTTTTACCAGGCAGGAGCCAGCCACTTTGCAATATCATTAGGAACATTAATTTAAACAGATGTTTTAAATGATAGAAATACTTAACTTGTTAACAGTTAGCTGGTCTCATCATATTGATATGTACAATTTATTTTATGATAAATACGTACTAGCTAATGAGTCAGAAAACCAAGGCTTTCATTTAAATGCTTGCTAGGGATATGGTATGAATTTTTTTTGGCAAAGGTTCCATAACCATAAATGTAATTTATTATCATTAAAAACTATTAACACCAAGATGTCATCAGAATGCTTGCATCTGTAAAGTGCAAAAGTACAGTTCACAATAAATGAAATAGGGAAAAGGGACAATTTATAGCATTTGAAAAATGGCTTATAGCAGGTGCTCATTTAATAGAATTTTGAAAACAGCAAATGTTGTGTTCTTAAACTAGCCCTATCAAAAACTTTTTAAAAGTTGGAATGAAACTAATTCTTGACTAGAAGACATAACAATGGTTTATGTGCAGTTTTCAAAGAGTGAAATTGGCATTATCTCTGAGGAATTGCATGACAGAACAGGAACGCGACAATGGTTTAAATGACAAAGTGTTAACCAAGGCTCTTCCAAATAGATTTCAGCTCGAACTGGGCAGAAGGATGCCCTATTCTGCTCAAAATGCAAAAATTTATTTGTAGTAATACTGCAAAAGACATTGACATTTGAGGATTAAAAAGAGGTAATGTGATAGATGAATAAAATTATACATAATTTTGTACAGATGGAAGACATCCAATTAGCTGCGAACACCATAAGGCTGTGAATCCATCTTGGTTTACTTGCACTGTGCAAGTGTTTAAGGACAGTATGATATGGGTCATATTCTACTGGCATGAAAATGGTGCTCTAGACGTCTTCAAGAATAAACAAACAGCAATAAAATATCTAGATATACAGGCAGTACAAGAGCACTATGAAAACTCTCATTTTTACTCTGATGTTGAAGGATACTTGAGGATAATACAACAATATATGTCAGAAGGGTTCAATATATTGATTGTGGGATTCTAATTCATCATTCAGTTTATGGTCGATTTAAGAGAGCTACTTTTTATAAGAAAAAAAAAATCACCTGAAAATTCTTTTACTTTTAAAAAGGAAGTGAAACAAATACTTCAAGATGTAATATATATAAAAAAATGTTTGTTAAATTTAAAATTAATTGACAAAATTATTTCTTAAAATAAGTTAATTTAGTCAGCAAATTAATTAAATTCAGATATAAATTATTTTTCTACAAATAGTAAATAAGCAAATAATTTCACATCAACACTTCAAAATATATATTCATGTTATAACTAGTTGATGAATAATTTTAACCAATAAATGTAGGTAAGAAAGTAGAGATGAAAATAAATCAATAAAACAGTAAGTGTATATTTGATAAATAATTTATGAATTTGTAGCAGCATGGACATTATAATTGTGAGAGACAATAGTAAAACGTACAATCATTTTTATAATGAATGCATTTTTAATGACTAGTAATATAAGTCACATATACTAGTATTTTATATAAAAATATTGTAAAAGAAAAAAGTCTTTCACCTTTAGGATTGGTTCGATGAATGAGAAAATTCAAAGTAGGATGGCGAATTAATAAATTACAAATGAGAGGAATAATTTTCATTATGCATTCTGTTTTGGAATGCAATGAAAGTCTACTTAATCTTTTCACAAATGCAGCTACCAAATATCCAGGTAAATGGCTGAAAAAAATATCTTTATTTCAGTATACATACATTTAAATCAGAAATTAAAAGACTATGTAAAATTTAAGAACTACAAATTAATCATTAAAAAAGTTTACAATACATTTGATATAAGTTATTGAAAATTTTTAAAATGCAAGAAATATTTTTTTTAATTTATCATTTGTAATATCAGAAACAGAAACCTTATTAGATCCGATTTCCTTAGACACTTATCAAAATACTCTTCCAGTCAATCTTTGCAAATGAAAGCTAATCTACGTCTTTTCATTGACTTTTTATAAGGACTAGCAGTATAAAATGGAATTTGATCCACTGAAACATTAATACCTAAGATTGGAATCAAAGTCAAAAACTGTTCAACTGAAAATTGGCAACAAGTCAGAACTCTTTACATCAAGATATAATTTTACACACACTGAAGTAAAAAATATATGAACACATACATCAATACCAATTCCTTTTTCAATCTGTTTTTAAAAAATTACTTACATATAATGATAAAATCAAATAGTGATTTTTATAATAGTATTTTAAATTTAAAACTAATAATGAAAGTTAAATTATGGATTCATATTTATTACATTAAAATGATAAAATTGAAAACTTACGTGGATGACAAGAAAATGTTTGATAAATAAAAAAACTTAGAGTTGAATTTGCTGTTTACAATTTTTCCATCAAATAGGGAATAAAGTTTGGAATAAAAATCTGGATATTCACTATAAAGAGAGGAAAAGGCATAAAAACAATTTTCCAGGCACAAATTCATTAAACAAAAAAAAAAAAAAAAAACTTACACATTATATTTTTGCATCAGTACAAATAAACCACTCAGGGATAATAAACTAACAAGACCACCTAAAAAGTGAATTGAGATTATATTTACAATTTAAAATATTTATTGAAATAAAAAATATAAACAATATGCACAGCATGAATACACAACATGACATATACTGCATATAATTCAAATTAAGGGTACCTAAACTTTTTTTTATTAAATAAAATAAACATTGAAAAATTCTAATTGTGATTGCATTTTTACATCGGTAAATTTTTAAAAAAAGTAAGAATTTAAAAAAAAAAAAAAAAAAAAAAAATCCTTCAAGCCATGTTTTTACTGCAATATTTTTCAAAATATTAGCATTTTAATGTAATATTAAGAAAGAATTTTTAATATAAATCTGTTAAGGAACTGTAAATTAAAGTAACACGCCAAAATGTAGATTGAAAAGAATTTGATTTTCATTCAGCACTAAAAAGTAGACTTTTTTATATTCAAATTTAACACTTATTTATTGTCTGCAAAATATTCATCATTTAGTTTTAAAAAATCCCATACTTTTTCATAACAAAATACATTTTCTTAAAAAAAAAAAAAAAGATGATTTGTTATTTTTAAAATATTTTTAAATTTCCTGCACTGTTATATCTAATTGGATTAATCCTTTTTTTCAAAGTGAATTTAATTTAAAAAGAAAATGTTTTTTACAAAATGAATAACAGATTAAAGTTCCTTGTCTTTTATTTCAGTTCTTTTTTCTCTAATTTGTTAAATTTGAGCGGTTTCAGTTTATTTATACACAGGATGAATTTATTGGATTCTATTGCTTTGAATTTATTGGAAAGATATTTAATTTTATTCTTAAATTTTGTAGAAAGGATTTTTTAGTGAAATAGAAAGCAAATGCAGAAATCAAAGAGCAATGAACTACAAACAGTAATAAAAATGAAATATAATACAAATAGAAATGTTTAATTCAAAATAAAAGAAAATTTTAAGTTTATTTTAAATAAGTGACAACACAATATTATGTGTCATTACAGTGAATTAATAATTCGGGAAAATAACAAGCAATAGGAGAGAAAATATGGTCATTCTAGTTCAAAACTGAGAAATGTGGAATAAAAAATATTTTTCTTGTTGATGAACATAACTCTTCACACTTTTACATCCATTAAAAAAAAGTATGAGTAATTTTTTAACTTAAAAAATTACTAAAAGGAATATCAAACACATTTAAAAATATTTTCACAAAAGTATATAAAAATAAACTAAAGATATATTGGACACATGAAAATCCTAAACACAATTATTTATGTTGTTTGAAGAAAATACATAATGTAAATTATAATTCAAATTTTTTTCAACTTTACTGATATCCCTAGTTTTCTACACATTTATTTCAACTATATGTAGTCAAAAAGTTCTATGTTGACTATCTCATTTTTGGATATCATAATATAATTAAAATAAATATTTAATATGCAACATTTACTAAAAAAGAAATATTTTTTAGCTTAAGATTGTACTTTACAGAATTCCACATTTGAGTAAAGAATAAAACAGTGAATAGAAAACATTGATGAGATCAATGCTTCTGATATCTAAGACAGCCAAATTTCTATGATTTATTGATAATTTTCTATTATATAATGCTAATTAATAAGAGTCACCATAAAAAAGCATTTTTCAATTATTTTTTATTCTTAATAATTTATTCCTGATGTCACATTGCATTTGAATACTCATAATTTATGAGAGAATAGTTTTTTTTTTTTTTTTTTTTTTTTTTTTTAAAATACATTTTAAGAAATATGTTGCATGTTTCAATTACAAGTTTATTTTGTAAATTGAAAATTGCTATCACAAGGATTCATGTTATAAGATTTACATACTCTTTATCAAATATACTGATATAAAATTTGTAAAGATTTTAAAGACTTTAACATCTTTCTAATTTATGAAATTTTTAAATAATATCAATAAAGGTTAAAAATACTGAGAATATACACAAGTAAGAAATTGCATTCAAAATTAATAATTATTTATTAAAATTTATTTTTAAAGTCATATGATATTACACAATAAAATTTAAGATTGACTTTTTTCATATTCAAACTCAGCAAGGTCACTTTTTTTTTTTAAACGAGTGCTAATTAAGCCAATACTTACAGATTACAGTGGATACTAATAAGCCAGATTACCACTTAAGTGATTACTAAACTGAAAGCTTGAAAATTTAGCTGCCAGCTTGATTAACTCACTTGACAAAGTATTATAAATATATTAAACTCCAATCAATTTAATTTCTTCAAAAAATCTGAATAAAATGAACAAAACTGTACGGTACATTTAAATCAGTTATAAAAATTAAGTTTATTTTGCGGTTCATCATTTACATTTAGACTATTTTTATAACTATTTTAAAATGAACATGTAATGTTCATTTTTGAAACGTAAGTCAATACTACAAATATGATACAAATGACTTAATTAAGGTATTTATATCACATATTAAACAAACGAAAAATTTTAGAACAACTAATTTTAAATTTAATTATTAATGAATAACTGCAAAACTAAAAAACCGAGTCAGCAGAAAAAAAAATAGGAAGAAATTTATTAGATTAAATTATTTTATGCAGAATATTGTCATTTAAAATTGGTTAAATAAAAATACATAAAATGTTTAATTTGTTTAACACAAAACAAATTTTTTAATAAAAAAATTAATTTTTTTATAAAAATTAAATATTTTAAAAATTTGTTTCAACTTTCACAAATAACCAATTTTTTTTTAACTAAGCAAAGTTTTTAAGAGTTCATTTAAACCGAAATCCAAAAAAATTAATAATGATATGGATTAAAGGAAGCAATCATAATACTATTTTAGACAGCGTTTTAACTTCATTAATAATTTTGCCGAAATTTATTTTCTGCAGTAGTTGCCTTTTTCTTTGGCATAGAACTTTATAACTGGAAAAATTGGAATATAATTAAGTAGCACAATATAACAAAATACACTAGATGCAGAAACAATATGACTTTGTTTAAAATACAGTTATTATGACACAAAAAATTCTGTTTTAATTTAATATAAGATCACATTTAATGATGATCACTGATATAAAAATAATTCAAGGACATTTAAGCTTTAAATATATTATTCAATATAAGATAAAAAGGTGATAAAGCAGAGCATTTTTCTATTCAATCTATTGCTAATGTAAAATAAAATAAATTTAAACTGGGCATACCTTTGTTATATAAATCTGTCAAGAAATCAGTCAATACACATGGATTTTGAAAGTAAGGCATTACTTTTTTTGGTAGTACGAGTAAAACCTTTTTAAGAAGTGGTAGAGGAAGCTAATGAAAAGGAAATTTTAAGTCAAATAACAGGTACATTTAAAAAAATGACACTATATTCTATATTAATTTAAAATTACCTCATATTTTAGAAATCGCTTCCAAGCATTTGAAAATACTTTAGAAAATAGTTTCATATTTAATGTAAAAAGTTTCCTAGCACCTATAAAAATACCATAATCAAATTTAAATATTACATTTCAGCAAGAAAATAATATTATAATTAAAAAATATTTGAGATATAATAATATCTTATAATGTAGTTTGTAACAACTTTAAGAGTGCAGTAATTACTTAGAGAACACTTTAAGTATTTTAATTATAAAATTTTTAAATTTACTTTCACTTCAAATTAGAATCTACATATTAAAAATTTAAGTATTAGATTAAAATTTGCAAAGTTTAGTTATTTTTTAACTTTTCAAATGCTATTAACTCTCTATATATTATTCTACATGCTAAAAATGAAAAGTCATTTCTACTCTACTGAAGTTATAAATGTATCATTAAATAATGCATAAAGTTCTATTACAAAAATAAATTTCTAAAACTAAAAATTCTTTAAGGTATATAAGCAATTATTTAGTTTTTGCTTAGCATTTATATAAAAACAAAATATTTTAAGGAAACACCTAATAAATGTTTTATCAAATATTTCATATATAATATAAAATATTTGATTATATGATTATATATAATAATTATATATTTAATTTATGCATAAAAATGATAGATATAAATTGAAAAATTACATATTATATAAAAAAATCAAATAATATTTATAAATCAGTATTTACACAAAATATTCTTCCCAATAGTTGGGTTTCTGTTGGCGATTGAGACTTTAAAATTCCATAAAAATGGTTTTATTGACAAATAGCCAAATTAACCCAAATTGAGAAATTTAAACGTATAAAAGTATTCGTAGGTTGACAGGTCACATAAACAAATGATAAAGAATATTTTAAAATTATTAGTGCAATGAAACATCAAATTTTGATAAATTACTATCCATTCCCATAGTAGAATATGCAATCAAAGAGTAAAAACATGCTTTTCTGAATGTCATTTTAAACCGTATTACAAAAACATTTACTTTTTCTAACATTTTATAATATATCTAAAGTTATGAATGTTAGTAGAGTCTCATTTTTGTTTTCAAATATGTTTAACAGAAAAGAGTTATGAATATTTTATGTGAGCACAAATAAAGTATAAAAACAAATTATATGATCATCTAATCTACATCACCAGCACAAACTAAACACTATTTTTTCAATTTTTTTTTAAGACTACTGAAGTCTTTCCATTAAATAATTGTGAGTGAGATCTATTTAATTTGAAGATATACAGATTTTCTATAATGATAACTTTCCTGAACACAAACGAATTATTCTAATTAATACAGTATCTTTAATTACATTATATGCATTTTAAACAATGCCTTATAATGTAATTTTAAATCAATTGGAAGGCATGAATTTCATAATTTAAATAAATAATAAACAACTATAAAATGTCAATTTTAAATATTTCAATAATAATTATCTTAGTATTACAATGGTACAGAATAATGTTTACAGAAAATTTATAGGGGATTTCTATTGATGCTTTCCCCAATTGGTTTAGTTTGTTTGCACACCAGGGCCAATAAAAAGACTAGGACCTACAATTTAAAATAGATACCAAACCATTACGAAGATTCACAGTTGAACTGAAATCAGTACTAACCATTTGGTTGCCAGCTTGGCCTCAGAAGGTACTAATTGAACCAGAATTTTTCCCAGAAGGTACTCAGAAGAATAATTTATGCACAACAATTCTTCAAAATTTTGATTTATGCATTTTGAGATTCAAAAATTATGTGTGTGGATACAGTACATCTTAAAATAAATATTAAACTTACTACATTGTATATATACAAAATACTTTTCTTTGTAACTCACCTTCTTGTGATAACAGGGTGGAGGAATCTTCAGATACAGTGCTGCACAATGTTAACAGATGAAAACAATTACTAAGGAAAATATCATTCACCTAAAAAATTTCAATAAAAATTTTACTCGTGATTTATAAATTACATAATTAATGCAATAAGAAAATTTGATCAGTAATTTTAAATATTCTTTAGAAATTAAAAATGACAAATAAAAAATTTACTTTTTAAAATTAAATTTGAACACTAAAAGTAATTCTAATAAAAATATTGAAAATCATAAGAAATTTTTTATATATAGGACATTGAAAAAAAGAACCTGGAAATTTTTTGAAACAAAAGACAATATTATATATATAAAGCTGTTAGTTATAATTAACTCATAATGCAAATGTTTATTGGAGGTATATGGTTTGATTTCACTGAAAAATAACTTGCACAAAAGGGCTAATAATCAAGATCAACATTGAAAGTGCTTATTGGATAATCACATGAATATTTCAGTAACACTGTTTAAAATTTGAAGTATTTTTATATAAATTTGAATGATAGTAAATTTTGCATATTTTGAATCAAGAATTTTAAAAATAGTTTTTAAAATATGTAAGTTCCAATATACTTTTAAAGATCTTCTATCCAGTCTTTGTTGTTATAAATACATATTTGAAATTAAAAATTTTTTTGTTATTTGCTTCATAAAATTTATACATCAATACAGGTGTGAATTAAAATTCCAGTCAAAATTAAATTGCTTCTATTTTATTCACTAAATTTTATATTAAATACTTTTATTACATGCTAAATATAAATACTTAAAAGATCTAAATAATTCCCAAACAATCTTTTGGTAAAAATGCTTTTTCATGATATGCTGGTTTTAAAAATGATTGGGGTGATTGAGTGATTAGCAATTAAGCATTTATATTAATTTATTTTTTTCACTATTTAATATGAAACATAAGCAGAAAAAGCTGACTTTGGATTTTACAAAAATGCTTAAGAGGAAATAACACATTGTAGGGCAATTATTGTAAGGTTCAGTATCCAAACATACAAGGCACTTTTGTGCTAGATAAATGAATTGTTTAAAACATGCTTTAAGAATAAAATGCAAATGCACTATCCAAAGAATCTGTTTACTTTTTTAATTTTTTTTAAAATTGTATGTGGCAATATTTTTAATCTTTTATTTGGTAATAAATGTGTCAGACACTTTTTTCTTTTACTTTAACTAGTTTTCTAAATGCTAATAAAAAAGATTGAGAACTAAAAGTAATAAAAGAGTTTGTTTTGATTGATATATTAATAATTACGATGTCTGGATGCTAGAATAAATGCTAAATATTAAGGAATATTATACAATGGTCATTAAATCGCTAGTAAGTACAAAATATTTTTGATTAAATAATTTTTGTTTTTGTATTGTGTCGTAATCATTGTATCGAAGTTTAAAATTATCTCATCCAAATTTACAAATATGAACTAGAATGATATTATTAGTGATATACTGACATTCTATTGCTATAAGAATATGAATTCATCACTAATTACAACAAGCATAATGTATAATAAGTAAAATACCATGTTTTCTTTTTTTTAAACATAATAAAAAAGCTATTATGAAAAGTAAAGCATTTATAAGTATTTACAATGATATATAACAACAACAATAATGAACATAACAAAATTTAGAAATATATAAACATTTGACAATTTTAAAATAGAGAAAGATAAATACAACTGTCATTTTAGAGTTGATGATTTAAATCTCAATTTTATAATTTCAAATATAACATTGTGTTTTTAAAATAATGAAGAACTAATAATGGAAATAAATGTAAGATAGATTTATTGTTTAATTTGTATATCTTGGAGTTTGAATTTTCAGTCAAGTAGTATAAATGAAAAGATCCACAGATTTACAAGTAAATGTACTTTACCTTGTTTTTATTTTCCACATACTAATTTTTTGCTCATTAAATTGCTGTTTAACTAGAGACATTATTTTATATTAAAAATGTGAATAATTTTCAGAATGACATAAGCAATATTAAAAAAATTTTGGACAACTTTTTTTGTATACTTCTCTTAATAGCTAAATGGCAAAATAATTAGATAATTTTGTAATAATGATTTAAAACTCTTTAAAAAATAAAAAAAAATTACCAACCTCTTCCTTTTCATTTAAGATAACTACAAGGGTCTTCAATATATAAAACTGAACATCACCAAACTGTGCATACAACTTGAATGACTCAATCAAACACTGCTGATCGAAAATGTCTGATAATAATTCAGAAATTATTTTCTGCAATAAACAAACTCTATTTAACACCAAAAAAATTTAAATTATCAAAGTTCAATAAAATATTAAAACTTACTTGAAACAAAAGTTTTGGAAAATACCATTCATCAGCATTTATTTTTGTTAAGGGCATTTTGCCTTCTAGAACTATAAATTTCATAAGAACTTCAAGTGACTTTTCCTGAATATAAATAAATTAACATTAAAAAAAATCGCTAAAAATTTGCATATATTAAAAAAGTAAATTTGAAATACCTGAATATCTTTATTACTGTGAGATAAATATTTCAGTAAATCTGTGACAAAATCCTCATATCTTGTTAAAAGCCATTTTCTGTACTTTATTTCGTTATCATCTAAAGAAAAAATATTGTAATCATTTAGAGTTAGTATTGAAAGGAAAATCAAGCAAAGTTAAACTTTCATTTTTTAAATTTAGTAAATTAATAAAATTATAGACTTAAATTATGAAATAAAGATTAAAGTTTTCTTTTTAAGAGACTGAAAAATTAGAATTTAGTTATTTACATAATAGAAAATGTACTAAGTGTATTTTTCATTCTACATCAGTATAAAATATTTAACGTCACTAATTTAAATTACCAAATTTTAATAAAAATTGCATTTATCTGAAAAAACAGTTTAGAAAAATAGCAAATGCCATTATTTTTTAAATATCTGTTATGAATTATTTTATTATTTTTTCAAAAAGTAAATAATTAATAGTTTTGGAAACATTCCTTTTTTAGACTAATTGAAGAGAAAGTTATTCCAAAAACAAAATCATTAACATCATTTATTTAATGCCATTGGCCAGGTGGTACTGCATAGAATAATTTTATTAAAAATCTATATTAATTATATATGAATTATCATATAAAAATGTTGTATAAGTTATTAATTTAGGTTAGTTTAGCTAATGAGGTAGGCTATTTTATTACATATCTCATTTTTATACTATTTTGAAAAATCATACAGGAAATAAATTTTTTTAACACTCTGTTCTTTAGAGAAAGGAAAAGGAAACGCCTATAACCACAATATTCAAATTTACATAATTTCAGCTTGCAAAAAAACTAGAATTAATCCCAATACTATATCAAAGGATAAAATTATAGACATTCCTTTTCAAATGAAAAAGTAAAAAATTCACGACAAATACAACTGGAGATAATAATTTAATTATTCATAATAAAGTTGAAAAAAATTTTAAAATTACTACCCAGAAAATAAAGATAAACTTCCACTTTCTAAAATAGATTTATGTTAAAAACTTTTTAAATGAAGAATTGATGGGCAATATAGACAAGTGACATTCAGATGTATTGTGTTCAGAGTTGAGTCCTAACTAATATGATTAGAACTCTATACGAGAAACACTGGGTTTGATTTCTCTGCCTATGTCACTTGGAATTAGTGCATGGGAGTTTTTAGGATTTCTTTCCCTTTAGCATATGAATAGGGTTTTAAATTAAATTGAGAGCATTTATTTTATGTTTAAAGGTGATTTGTATAAGTATTATAAGAACATATTATTTTACAAGTAAAATTGAGAGCATAAATCAGTTTTTAATTAAAAACATTTTGATGCCATCATAAAAGTAACATGATAGCCTAAAAAACAAACAATGGAGATTATCTACAAGCTTCTTATTCCAACATATTTCATAAAAAAAGAATAAAAATATAATAAGGCCAAAGAATTGGAGAGAACAAAATGAATTTTTAAACTAAGTTCTAAAAAATATCTAGTTAGACTAAACAGGAAAAACATATTAATGTATCAATTAAAAAGAAATCTCAAATATGGATATGTTAATAAAACATTAGATACAGGCTAAAATACTTATTCTAGTATAATTGAAATATTATGAAAGCCTGACAAAAACTAGCAATATTATAAGAATTTCAGATGCTTTTCCGTTCAGTTTCAGTTGTTTTAACAGTTATTAAATACAATATTAGCAAGACTATTTATCATTTTATAATTTCAAGCTGAATATCTAAATAGTTATAATACAAATCAGAAAATTACACATGTAAATTTATATCCTACTAACTAAATGAATAAAAATCATTGATAATCATTTTATAATTTCAAGCTGAATATCAAGCTGAAATAGTTATAATACATATCAGAAAATTACACATGTAAATTTACAATCACTGAGAAACAAAACTTAATAATTAGATTAGAGCAAAAAATTTTTGCACAAACTGCGAAACTAATGAATGGTAAAATTAAATGATCTTCCAATGCCATGAAATAAATATTATACAGTATTTAAAAAATAAGAATAAATTGCAGTAATTATACCAACTACCTAAAAAGATTTAACAAAAATTGAATTTTGGCTAGATTTTGAATACTTTCATTGTTTTGCAGAAATATATATATATAAATAAGAGTTTTTTAAGCTTACAATTTTCAATTAAAATACTGAGATTCTAATAATAAAAGAATATATTTCGTTTATTTCAATAAATACCCATTCCTTTACAAAGTTCCAATATTTATATTTTAATTAATGCATAAATATAGAGTGTTTAGAAGATAAACACTAATCAAATTTGAATAAAACTTTGAAATTATGTGTCATCTTTAATTAATAAATTTTATAACTGCTAAAAAACACAATTTTCATTAGTTTAAAATAATGTTCTTGTTGGTTAATAAATATTATTAAACATACAAGGAAATATTAAACTTTTAGGTTATTTTCCTAAATTAGTTATACTCGGTTAAGCTGATTATTAAAATTAGAAACTAAGTTTATTTCGCAAATATGAGTTCTTAAATATTTATATGAAGCACACATTTGTGCATTGTACTTCACCTATCATTTAAATGATAAACTAGAACATTAGTTTATCGATTAGATAATAGACGATTCATCATTTGGGTATAGCATGTGAGGAATAGAATTTTTTTAAACAAATATATAGAAATTAAAACAAATATATAAATATTTAAAAAATATCTTACCATCAGACGAGACTTTATGCAACATATTCTTTTCAAATATTTTAATAAATAAATCCTGAACAATATTAATGCAGGATAATATAATTTCTTCATCTTCTGACTATATTAAAAAAATAATAATTATTTGAAAATTATTATAACAATCATGTTTCTGATAAATAATATAATTGATGAAGTTTCATTTTAACAAAAGAGCTTTATTACTTTCATGAAAAAAATTCCAACTGTTTTCAATTCCAATTTTAGTTACAGAAAGCATAGGCATACTATTTCTTTCAAAAAGTTTTCAACTAAAATTTTAGAGCTTTTTTAAAACTTATTCATTTTATAATAATCTTTAAAATTATGAGCTTGAGTAAATCATTGGATAAGAACTAATTGAAAATGTTGAGATGAATTACAAAGAAGAATAAAAATATTAAAACAAATTTACAAAAGTCAGAAAAATGAAACAACTAATTATTAAAAATTCCAATGCTTTTAAAATATATGAAAAAATTTGAAGGAGGAATTTTGCCCAGTAAAACTTTCAAATTAATGTTACTTGAATTAAAGCACTTAATCCAATATCTATTAAGACTAGTATAGTAAATTTGCTACGAGAACCAAGGTAGTCCCATGAAATTTAATGTCACCCATAACAGTTTTGTTTTTGGTATTTTTATTTTATAATTCCTGAAACTGCCTGAGAAGTAGAAAATGATTCCAGTTCCATATCTAATTCAGAAGATTATATATCAATTGTTTTTTAGAACTTTTTATACAGGAGAGTTTAATTTTTTAACTTTTGTTTCGTTAGTCTTAGATTTATTAGAAGTTGGTGTATATTTCTTTGTGCTATAGGTACTGGATTTAGTAGACGAAGTTGAAAGTACAATGGATACAGGTAAGTTACTTTTCTTTGCTGGAAGATTGTTTATTTTAGGTTCTATTTGTAAAGTGGAAGAGTAGGAGGCACCAATTTTTGGGATTCTGTTTTTAACAATACGCCTTGCCTATGAAATAATAGTGTTTTTTTAAATTTTGATTCCATTACTTAATTCCCTAAAATTGATATAGGGCAAGATTTTTTTTTTTTTTTACAGCAAGTGAATCAGAACAATTAAATTCGAAAATTTTTGAAGAACAAGCATTAGTACTTTAAAAATTTTCATTCATGACCAGATTATGCACATTATCCACATATAGCATCAATATTGTGACATGCATGTTGAGAATGATCATATATCTGATATTAAAAATTTTTAGAGGGTTAGGAAAGTGTAGACAAAGTTTACAACTTATAAAACCTATTTTTACAGATTTTGGAAATACTAGTATCTGAAAAGTTAAAATAACATGAATACAGATACCTATATACATCAGAATTCAGACACCCATACTCACTTAAAAAAGGTTAACCCATGTGATTTGCATCATCATTAAAATCATACAAATTTATCATTTTCTGAATTATTTTATATACTTTACTATTAATGTATTCAAAAATTAATTTCAGAGAAATGGTTTTAATAAGTATAGAAATAAATAACATTGTTTCATTTCATAAAAGAGTAACAAATTCTGAATATAAAATTGACATAACATTTTAAGTAAATGTCAACAGGAAATGAATCTTGTATGTAATGGAATTGAATGATTGGATTGCATGTACAGGTACAGATGCCCATGCAGCTTCAACACGATGGCACAGTTCATCAACCGTAGTGACTGGCATTTGGTGACGAGCCAGTCGCTCGGCAACCATTGACCAGGCGTTTTCTATTGGTGAAAGATCTGGAGAACGTGCTGGCCAAGGCAACAGCCGAAAATGTTCCATATCAAAGAGGGTCCGTACAATATCGGGCATTATCCTGCTGAAACATAGGGTTTCGCAGGGCTCGAATAAAGGGTAGAGCCACGGATCGTAACACACCAGAAATGTACAAAGCACCGTCAATGCGAACAAGAGGTGACCGAGACCATTGAAGGCACTCTTGTCTATGACGCAGCGTCAAGGGAAGCCGCAGCCATGGTCTCCAAGCTGAGAGTCCATGCTGCTGCAAACGTCATCGAACTGTTCGTGTAGACACTTGTTGTCTTCCAAACGATCCCGTTTCTTGACTCAGGGCTGATGACGTGGTTGCACGATCCATTACGGCCATGCGAATAATATGCCTGTCTTCTCGGCTGCTAGTGATAGGTGGCCGTTGAGATCCTGCATGGCGTTCTGTATTATCGTCCTGAACCCATCGATTCCATATTCTGCTAACAATCATTGGATCTCGACCGACGCGAGCAGCAATACTGCTATAAGATAGACTGCAATCCCGGTACGCTACAATTTGACCGTTATCAAAGTCTGAAACGTGCTGGTACGCATTTCTCCTTCTTACCCGAGGCATCACAACAACTTTTCACCAGGCAACAACGTTCAGATGCAATTTGTGTATGAGGAACCGGCTGAACAATTTCTTCATTTAAACACAATGTAGGTGTCGCTACTGGCGCCTGCTTTGTCTGAATGCGCTGAAAAGCTAATCATTTGCATATCACAGAACCTTATTCCTTTTGTATAAATTTCAAGTCTGTAGCATGTCGCCTTCTTGGTGTAGCAATTTTAATGGCCAGTAGTGTATTAAAACATCAGGAAAATGTATTAGTCATGCAATAATTTTATCTAATTATTGTAAAAATGAAAATATATCTCATTTTTGTAAAAGGCGCGCCTGTCTAATAATGCTGGCAGAGAATATGAATATTGTTCAAAATGAAATGGATGATGTATAATTTACAATATTATCAATAGCATTTTTCATTTGCCTCTACCAGAGACAACACCCTCAGTGGGAATAATTTTAGTTAGCAATAAATTGCGCCCATCTTGGCAATCTGTACTTGATACATTAGATATGGATTTAAAATTTTTTTATTTTGCCATTAGTTACTGGGTATGTTGAATTTCAACATTTTGTCATTGGATACTGGGGTGGAAGTTTGGCTGCGCCTGTGAATGAGTATACGTTAGAAATATATTACTTTGTTGAATGTGAAAAGTGTGAAAAGTAATAAAGAATTGATTGCTTTGAATTATGAAGCCCTAAATATGTAGCTTTGATATATATAAAAATGTAGCTTTGAATAAATTTGAAGGATGTAAAAAAAAAAAAAAAAAAAGTGTGAATGTGCATGATATTTGCTGAAGTATAAGAAAGAGTTTTTGGTTTTCCAATAGTAAGTTAAGTATGTATGATAATTTGCATGTGACTAAAATGTGGTTTGGAAGATCTATGAATGATTATATTGTGAATAAGTTAAAATTGAATAAGAATAACTAAATGATTGGTTTGTGTTTTATAGAAAAGTTTGTTGGTTGGTTGGGTTTTGTGGCACAAGGTCCAAAGAGGACAAGATGCGCCATCGAAAAGTTTGTGTGAATGTGAAAGATAGTGTGAAAATTGGGGAATAAATGTTATTATTAAAGAGAGTAAATTTAGGAAAACCAAGTATGGAAGAAACAAACCTATGAATAGACAATGGGTGTTTGGATGCACTGACAGGAACAAATAGATGTTTTTTTCAAGAGGTTGAACGATGAACAAAAGAGGAATAGTTGTATGTGATTAAGGAATGGGTATTGTCAGGAAGCACAATTGTTTCTGATCATTGAGTATACAGGGTGCTTCAAAAAAATGTATACACACTTTGAACTTCCATAGAAAATTTATTTACCATTCTACAAAGTTAAATTTCAGGAAAATAGAAAGCTGAAAGTCCAATGTAAATGAAACATAAATAACAAATGTTAATACTGTTCAAATTGGTGACCTGCAGCATCAATACAATTCTGAGTACAAGGCAAATTTACATCTTTTTCAATTGTAATGTGAGGATTTTCTTCACCCCAGTAAACACAATTGTGCCTATTGACAGTTTTTATTGAGCTGACACAGAGATGAATAATAAAATAACTTGTCTAGACTAAAGATGGGAAATATTTTTAATATGCTTGACTCACAATGTGATTAAAAGCATAATGCATCCTCAATAAGAAAATTGAATGATATTTTTTTCTTAAATATTAAGGAAAATGGATGTAAAATAAGTACAGTTAATGTTTGATAATGAGAAAAAATTATTTGCTGCATGCTTAACTTATGAATGCTTATCAACTGTAAAAAATAAGATAGAAATGAAATTAAAATACACTTAACATTTGTTAAGTATTAAATTGTTTATTCAATATTTACCCAGCCTCGTGTATATTTGAAAATATTGTAGAAAAGATTTCTGTGAAGAAAATATTCTTAGATAGTAGATGGGAATTTTTAAATAGATGAGAATATGATTCATAAATAACTTATTTCTTCAAACCTTTGTTATGATAGCATTTATTTGTTGAACTATAAACTGCAAAGCAGCTTTTGAACTTTCAAGCAAACTTTAATTTGCTAGATCTATTTTGAATAGATTGTATACTGATGCTTTTGTATGCTAATGATTTCATAAATTAAATGATGTGTTGATTGTTTACTATAAGTTCTTTTATTATATGAAAATTGAATTGATAATGAGATATACTTTAATAAATAAAAGAATTTCTGCTAGATAGAAAGACATCTTTAATCAGCTCAGAAAAAATATTTTAATATTTGATCAACAAGAAAATTCCTTGAATGTAAAAATCCTGTTCTATGATACATACTGGCTTGTAGGATTTTATTAGAATTTTTTTTCCATATAAAACCTAAGCAGTGTATATCTCACCAAACAGTTTATCAAGTAACTGCAAACTTGTTGAAAAACTTATCTCGGGAAAAGAAATTGAAAAAAGAAAGAATCGGAAACTAAGCACTATGTGAAATAATAGATGAAATGGATAATATTAAACTATATAGTTAAAATAAAAAAGCTAAAATTAATTCAAATTGGTAGTCTTAGATCTTTAAAATAATTCAAGATGGCACTCCAAAATAAAAATTTTTAATTCCTTTTTGAGAGTTATTATGACTGCATTTTTAAGACTTTGGGTTGAAAGTCTCTTAGTGCAATATTAGGAAAATTTTTATTGCCATTGATGGAAAATCATTAAAGATTGTTACTACAATCCAGCATTAATTGCAAAGTCAAGACTTAGAATGCACAAATACAGGGTGCTTCAAAAAAATGTATACACACTTTGAACTTCCATAGAAAATTTATTTACCGTTCTACAAAGTTAAATTTCAGGAAAATAGAAAGCTGAAAGTCCAATGTAAATGAAACATAAATAACAAATGCTAATACTGTTCAAATTGGTGACCTGCAGCATCAATACAATTCTGAGTACGAGTCACCACTGATTCTGTACATCGTATCAAAACGTCCAATGACATCACACACTGTTCCATGAACTTCGAATTTGTCTCGTATGCGTGTAATTGTTAATCTTGAAGGTGGTTCTGTATCATACTCCTTTCTCCACTGCCTTTGAACTTCATTTACATTTTCAAACTTCCAGTACCACTTAATAACCTGCTTACGTTCTTCAAAACTCAAACGTACGTCCCCCATGTTGATATTACAAATTCCAACTGATAATATAACATAGAGGGACGATTATGCTGGCACCTGGCGAAGAAATATAACATTAGCCTTGTAGAGCGGGAAAACTACAATAGTTTAAAGTGTGTATACATTTTTTTGAAGCACCCTGTATTTTAAAAATCTTTAAACCAGCATCTATTTAAATTATATTGAAGGTACATGGTCAACAACATTTTCTCTTCAAAACCATACCAACCACAGTGAAGATACACTTAACCATTACCTTGCAGAGTATATATGGCAATGCTCTTACAGAAATTCGGTGAGTGATAAAGTTGTTCAAAATCTGTTGCTATGCTGTACCCTAAACTCAAAAACGCTCATCAATAAGAAAATGCTTTTTATTCTTTTATCAAGAATATATTTTCTTAATTTCTGTATTTTTTAAAAATATTTTCATTATGCATTAAACTCATTCTTCTATATTTACTTGTCACCATTGTAATTTTTGTCAGGCGCTTTTTTCAGTTTTTAACATAGGGTGTCTGCTCTCCTCGGACTTTAACAAAATTTTAATAAAAAAATATGTTATATTCAGAATATGATCTTTTTATAATTATATCGGTTTCAGAAACAAAAAACATATTTGCAAAATATTAATACTAAATTATAATTTGCTTAAGAGTACATTTCTTTTGTTTAACGACACTTTTATTTTAAGATTACACCATTGGTTAAAACTAGTAGAAATGTTTTGAAGCCTATCATGTCAAATATTTAATACTAACTAAAAATTATAATTAAAGATTTTAGAGCAAATTTTATTGAAACTCACAAACTATAGATTCCTCATTAAAATTTAGATTAAAAGATAAGAAAGTTTGACAACTTAAAAATTTTTTGAAGTCATTTATAATTAAAAAAAAATTTCCTTTGAATAGTCACATATGGAGCTATATAAAATACATACTTCTTGTGTTTTTCTCTATATATTTTTAAATACCCACTTCCCAGTTCCAAGTTCACAAGCATATTTTCCAAGTTCATAGCCACTCCCAAATGTTTAAGTTAATTATGGTACACAAATCTACCTTTAATGAAAACTGAAGCCCAAACTATTGAACTTTTTTTGGATCACGAGGAAAACAAAAAAAATTAGCAAGTCTAGGAAAGATATTATTTATCAGACTGTAGCTAAGGGACAACTCCTACCAGAAAATATCTTGGGAAGTTAGCATAAATGGCAATAATAATTAGTTGCATCGGTTAATAGAAAACTTCAGAAAGGAGTAATGCTTTATTGAAATAGCAATTTTTAGAATATTCACCATTTGCAAAAAAGATGGGAAATTATGTAAAGCCATTTAAATGTTACTCTTAAACAACTATGAGACACTAATTGGGAAGTATAAAGTACATTTGGTTAACCCTTTGACTGCTTCCATATATTCCATAAAATCCTCATATATTCCAAAAGTGCTATAGATAATTTGAATACTTTAAAATAAAAAAATGTGATTTTACTGAAAATTTTGTAATTTTACACACTTCTGTTAACATCTTACAGATAGAGAATTAATGGAGAGGGGGGAAAAAAACCCATTTAAATCAAATAATAAAGACAATAGTGATAAATGGGAAAAAAATGTGAAAGTAAAATTATACAAAAAAGTTAAACATTTTTTCCCCCATGCAAATGGCAGGTAGCATCGAGACTCTACTGAGATAATAGTGTGATAACGTATTAGGACTTGAAACCAGGAAGTGTGATAGCACTGCATAGTCACCAATCGGTTACAGTAGTGTACATTGGAACTACTTTGTTATACCCCCCCCCCCAAATCGGAAATTTGGCGACTTTTTTCCCTCACCAACCATAATACCTGTTTTTGGTGCCTTTTTTTACTCACCATGATGGATTCTCGCTAAATACAAATAATTAATACATAAAAAAACTTAAAAAAAAAAAAAAACTCAGAAAATGGTACAAAATACAAGCAAATACTAAATTTGGCAAAAGCTGAAAAAACCTAAATTGGCAACACCAAAATAAGAAACAGCAACCCTAAAAAGTACGTAGGGAGTGCCAGATTTGGCGCGTAATTTTTTTTTTAAAGGGGGGGTATATGAAAGTTGTTCCTGTACATTTTGAACAAATTTATAATGCATAAGAAAAATTTATTAATATTAGCAATGATAAAACTGTGGTATCCAAAGCAAAAAATTAAACTCTATACAAAATATACAATTTATTTTATATTTGATAATTTGGTTTGTAGTATAGTCCAAATTTAACACCATCAATAAACTAAAAAAAATAGTTATTAATTCAGTTTTTAGTTTAGACAATAAAGTTAAAGCTAAAATCCAAAATTTAGAATTAAACATATTTTTAGGTTAAGTAAATAATTTGAATTCAAAGAAAAAAAATCACAAATGCCATATAATTGTTTTTGGTATGTTTTTAAATTTTTTGGTGTCTTTAAAAGTTTTGCCAAGCTTAATATAATTGTAACATAATTTTTTTCTAAAATAGTAAACTAAATCCAATTATTAATAAAAACATAAATAGAATTATAAAATACAAGGATTTTTGAAATAAGAAAATTTACTTAGTCAAATAAGAAATTTAAAGTGAAAATGCATGTTTAAAATTTATTATAAACTGCACTGAAATGACATTCTAGCTAATGCTGTTAAATATCTTCAGTATTCTTGAACTTTCTGACATGGCAAAATTTTTTGTTATTTATTATAAAATATGACGAAAAACAAATCAAATTAAAAAATTGTAGCTAATGCAGTATCTGAGCTAAAAAGACTGTATTCTGAAATAGTAATAGATAAGGTTCTGCATTAATTTCATTTTTTTTAAACTATAAATGATTCTGTTATTGTAAAAGTAGAAGATTGAATTTAAAGTACATCAAATAGACAATTTTAATTTTAAATTATTGATATAAGAATTTTAGAAAACATAAATTAGAAAAATATTCTGAAAGCTTTGCACAAAATTACATAAGAATAATATAGATGATAATCTAATCAAGGAAATTAGTTAGGGATGAGATTTGATTTTGAATGAAAACAATAAATAACACACAAAAACATTGAATTACATAGTAAATAATGATTGAGTTATTCCAAGCTGTATTTTAATAAAATGATTCTTTAAATAGCCAGTTACTATCACAAGTACTGAGAGCTATATAAAACTTAAAAAAATAAGATTGTTATTTTTTGAAAATAATTAGGAAATTAAAATATCACGCTTTCAATAAATACCCATTAATAATATATGTTCTAATTTGTAATTTTTTGCTTTGCAAAAAAATGCTTGAAGCCGGAAGGTTTCTTGCACCCAGATCTCTTTGTAGAAAAGACTGGCTCTAATTAGCCAACTGTAAGTAAAATATTTGAGGTTTTTAGTGCAGAATTATGTGTGATTGTAGATTTAATAATTTGCTTCAATGAGTGGGTTCATTTGTGTACATATATTTGAGTTTAAGGCTTTCATATAAGGATATTAACATATGAATAACATCAAGCAAAAAAAGTAACTTAAATACCAAAGTACATGGGAAACAATTCAAGTAACTTGATAATTAATATTTTTATAAAACATTAACCAAAACTAATAGAAAGAATTTAAGTATCAAGAATTTTCAGGACACTTCCTAACCATAACAATGTTATTTTATAAAGTGGCAAGAAGAGTACTTTTAATCTACTTTTATTGTAAGCAATTAATGTTTTAAACAGGTGTTTATCAGAACTTATATAAATCAGTATATTTGTTCATGAGGTTTTTGTAAGGAAAATTTGTATACTTGGTATGTATAGTAGAACTTATTAATCAGAGCAAATAAAAAAACTTTTTAATCCCACCATATTTTTTAATTCAGGAGGAACATAAACATTTCAATATATTTAATTTTATTAGCTACAAGTATAAAAAATGAATTTCTTACCAAAAGGGATTTTTCTAAGTCTAAAAGACAATTTGCATTTTTCTTACTCGCAAAAAATTTTTCAACTAAATTTTCAAGAGACACAATATTAGAATTAATTGGTTTCATATTTTAATGATCAAAACATGCACGCTTCTAGCAAAACATCAATAATACGGCGTAGAAACACATACGAAAACATTCGATAAAATATAGTCCGGTTTGGGGCATGCGCAATAGAATGTTAGGCGCATTCGCTAGGCAGCCATTTGCCGAATGTGGAGGAAGAATTATAGCTCCTTAAAAATACTGTTGAAATATTATAATATAAAAATTTGTGAAGTATTTGTAGTCATAATTATGAATTTCTATTGTTTATGATTCTAAATTTCAAATTGGATATCTTTTAGGGACTGATGGAATGTATAGCATTTTAGAAAAAGTGATTGAAATAGGGTAAGTACGTAGGTCAGAAATACTATAACATGGCGGTTGCGCAGTCTTTGTTATATTCATCTGCGTAAATCTGTTAGTCAGCACGTGATGCCGATGAGTATAATGTGGGACAAGTGCCGGTTCATTAAAAAAAAAATTATAAACAAAAAACAAAATTGAAAAATAAAAAAATTCCTATAAATGTTGAAATTTTTATTTATTAAATTTGCGAACTTTCCGAATAAAATAAGAAAGTAACTAAAGTTTCATTGTTTATTTTGCTTAATATATAACTGTCACCAGTATTTAATGTATATTTTTATACAGTGTTTTAGATGATTAATGTATATAAAATATCCAAATTTTATTTTTTGATCCGTTTTTAAATAATTACAGTTTCATTATGGGGTTATGGATACGAGAATAAAATATTTTATAATTAGAACACTAATTAAGTGTGAAATTCTTTTTAGAAAATACTTAGTTTTAAAAAGTGATGCAGTCTTCATGTTCACCAATACATGATTGTTTGGACATAACTTTTAAACGAAATGGCATTTTATATATTTAATTATATAAACGCACAATATAGTTTAAATATTTAATGCATTTATTGTTCGATGCAGTAGTTCAATTATAATTTAATTTCTTCTAGTTAATTATTTATTAAATTTCCCTTTTTGACGTTTTAATGTATTGTTTACATTTTGTTCCTATTTTATAATCTTAAGCTTTTGTTATTGAATAAGCAATTAAATAAAATTCTTTTTTTTTCTGGCGGGATGTTTTTTTTGAAAAAGAGTAAATTATCAACTCTTGTATATTTGTTCACTTTTGCTGTTAAATTACTAGATAAGACGTTAATTTTATTTATAAATCCACCAGAACTTAAAATTAGTGTTGTGTGATCATGGTTATGTTAGAAAACATTATACTTTGTTACATTTATTTAAGTGCAGTTATTTAACAAATATAATTAAATGAAAAAGTTTATATATTTTTAATCCGAAGTTATATTCAATTAAAGCAGCATTGATATTGTTTTTCTGATATGCTAAAATTTTAGTTCTGAATAACTAACTTGGATATTACATTTTTTATATTTGTCCAATGATCAAAGCTGTAAATTTTCAAATATAGGATGTTCAAATATAATATATTTCTATTACGTTTGTTTTGAAACTTCATCTTGATAAAAAGTTTAGTTTTTATATTTGTTTAAAAAAATTCAAGAGAATTTAAATTATATATTGTAGTTATTAGGTTAATACAATATTCATTTAAGGGGAGATGTTAGATTACTGTCCAGAATCCTAGCTTATGAATGTAATTGGCCCAGGTTATACACCATAATTATCTAATATGTGAATTCTATTGCTGTTTTAAAATGTTATCATTTTTTAATATTAGAACTACATTTCAAATTATTGTATAATTCTAAAAGATATTGGATGTATGAAATTCAGAATTTTACTCCACTTAAATTTTAACATACCATTTTCTTTCTTATATTATCAATTATATAAATTGATATTTCGGCTCAGGTTTACTGTTGTAATGAATTTCAATTTTTATTTTTTCTCATAACTTTAAACATTAAATTTGTATCTAAGTTGCAATTCAGACATCTGATACCTTTACTAAGAAAAATCAATAAAATATTACTTTTGTAAAATCAACAGTTTCGTCTTGAAAGAATTGCTTAGCGCTTTTCTAATACTATACATCTCTATTATTGTACAATCTAGAAGTTTTTCATTAATGCCTTAAAAGGATTTCTATCTAATTAAAATGCCATTGAAGGTATATTTTTTATTTGGTTATATATACTCATTCAATAGACAATCTGGTATACAGATTTTTCATTGTATTTAGGAAAACAACTGCTATATCTCATAAATTAATTGCAATTTATACAGTTTTGTTTACAATTGAAAATTTAAGTACTTAAAATACAATTCAACACCTGCAGAAAATAATTAGAATATAATTCTTCGATTGTAAGAAATCTCTAAATCATCTTTTTCAGTATTTTCCAAATACCAAAATCTAAATCTAAATTGTTGCTAAATTCTTATTTGAAAGAGGTGCCAGCTAAATAATTACTGTTCAATTTTCCGTTTAAGATTTTTTCACTGTAGAAACTCATTTTACTGTTTTTCTCTGGAAAAATTACTTTAATCATTCAACTGCTTGTTTTGCTGATGTCTCTATCACCATATTTTCCTTTTGTTCTATGTCTGAAAGTTCTTTTTTGTTCTCATACTTTATATTCTCAATTTTATTCAATGTGTCTCCTGTAGGTAGGTATGTTATCTTTAATTATGGTGGATGCCTTTATAAAGCCTACATATTGAAATGCTTTTGTGATATGGTCTCTTAACATCATTCTAAGCAACAATTGATAAATGCCTTGCTCTTAGAAGGTTAGTTTCATTGCCCAAGTTTATTTGTACATTTTGCAAAAGTGCCTTCTGCTAATAGTATTGGAAGCTGTTAATTATGGTTTGATTCTCGTGCAGGTGAATCTATGCAAATTGATTCAAGATCTTGGACTTCAATATGATCAGTAAAGTTATTCACAATTACAACTTTACGGTTCTCTTTTATGTCGATCTTAATCTCATAGCCGTTTTTCATTAAGTTCCCAGTCATTCAAACTTTAATTTTAACATGGTATTCAACAGGTTAGTTTTATGAATATTTTTGTATGTATACTTTCACTGATACTATTTTCTTTTTCAAGGATGATTTTATTTATTTAGTTTTTAAAATTGCCAAGTGATTGTTCTTTGGAGTTCCATATTTTTAGCAATTTTTATTTTACTTCATATATTTTAATCTAATTCTAATGGGATTTTCTTTTTAATTATGATTTATAACATATTCATTTCTTTATCTGCCACCTAGAGAAAATTCCTAAATGAAACTTGCCTTATTTCCCTCTTAACCTTTTCGCCCTGGTGATATAACTGTCTTACCATGAAAGTGAGTGTCATGAAGAGATGTCTGTGGTACAGTAGTTGTACCATGGATTCCCCCCCCCCTTACAAGCACTCAACATTTTCCTGATCTAATTTTTTCAGGCAATTAAATTAGATTTGTTTCTTTCTTGTGTGTGAAAATCGTAAAAACTAAGGAATCATCAGAGGGAGAATTTTGGAAAAAAACAGATATATTGGGTCTTTTTTAAATGGAAAACATATTCAGCCTTAACTAAATATTTTTCATTATAACCAGTTCCTTTTTTTTTTTTTTTTTTTTTTTTTTTTTTTTTTTTTTTTTTGATACTTGAAAAAATATTTTTAATGGTATATCTTAAGAGTTTGTCTGATGATGAAATTAAAAGTTATTGGAGGAATTAGAGCTGTGATTCAATCTGATTTACGTATTTAGTTTTCTTGATGACAATATTGATGCTGATTTCTCCATGTCATTGGATGTTGATTGGTGTAATACTAATACAAATGACAGGCTCATAATTTTTTTAATTTACATGACTCTTAAATATTTTTGAAAAAGTAAAGAATTTAGTTGAACAGGATTTTTTTTTAATTCAGAAATTATTTTAAACTTTACTGTAGATGAAACAAATAGGTATGCTTCACACATGTAGAGTAAATAAGTATAGGTTCATATTTATAGAAGAAAGGTCTTATTACAGCATACATTCTTATGCATGCGCAGAATATTTTTATAAGTAAAATATAAATATATAAAGTCGTTTTGAAAGAGTTCTAAGTCTCCTTTCTGCAACAGTATAGTTATCACTTAAAATAAATTATTTGGAAGTCACAGTAAGGATACTTCATAACGATTATCTTAACCAAAATATTTCTAAATATTTTTTCAAAGCATCATTATCATTTATTGTTAAATAAATTGCAATTTATTTGGAATTTCTATTTCGTTTATAGGACTTGCAACTATTCAACTGAAAACTGTTTCGCATAAGATAGTTTCGTTTTTTGATATGATTTTAATACGTGATAAGAGTTCACCTCCAAATAAACAATCATTTTTTTCTGGCTTCCACATAGTTTAAATTCTTCAGTAAATCTTATTTTGATCTACCCATTTTTAATAATTATAAATTTTTATTATCATTAGAAATTGTAGTGGATAACATTCTTTTAACTGTTAAAGATGGCCTGTTATTTAATGCCATGAGCACGTTAACATATTTTTTCTTTATTTCTAACAAGTCAGCAACTTGATTCGCACAGAAAGACGATTGCATGCATAAATCCAGTAGGGAGTGAAAAGAAAACAAAACCAGTTTTTCTCTTTATTTGTATTTTAGTTGTTGAGAATATAACATACTTGCTTGTAACAAAAAAGGTGAGATAGTGGTTAGTCATTGTAAGAGAGCTTAGAACTTCAGTTGTATCATGCTCTTTCAAGATCAGAGGATTTTCAGTTTGTTCGCCATCCTTGCCTATGAGAGTGGTGTTTCAAAATGTTGATTTTTCTTTTCACATATTTGGCAAGTCTTCTGATTTTTACATTCCAAAAGCTTGTCATTTGAAACAGTTAAAACAAAGATGTTTCTTTTTTATTTCGTTATAGCTATCATTAATAGACATTTCATAAAATCTCTTACGTTTATAAATTGGATGCGAATTAATTAAATATATTGTACAATTGGAATTTGATTTTATCATTAAACTTTTACTTTTAAAATAGCTTTCAGTTTTAGGCCTTACTTATGAAGGCTGATTTTTTATTAAGTTTTCTAATATTTTACTTTGCTTTAACAACAAAAATTAATGAATTCTTCCTAATTTGAAGCTCATTTGTGACTTGTGTCATTTTGTATTGTTAATGCGTTTCTTTAACTTTTGTGAAATAATATAGATTAGCAATAATTCAGACAATTTCTTCGATTCCAAATCTAACTATTTTGGTGTTCTTAAGTATTATCTGTAAACTTTTTCAAATCTTTTGATTATTCACGAGTTAGTTTCTCTAAACTTAAAATTGAATTTATATTTGAGTCAGTTGTTAATTTCTTATTTTCATACTTTTCCTCAAGAGTTTTTAGAGAATTAAAAGTATCATCTTTTGTTTGAATTGATTTAAGGATACTTTTAAATAATAAAGTTTCTGCATTTCATTTAAATCATTATTGTTAACAATCAAAGAATAAAATTGACTCTTAAAGACGTTCCAATCTTCATAATTACATTAAAATATGGGTAAAAGTATTTCAGAAAGTTTCATTTAGGCATTTTGACATTCAACTTGTTTCTTATTAAATTTATTTGTATTTTTTTGATTGAGAAATAGGAATTTCAGCCTTATCTCAATTTTATCCAGGCTTTCTTCAATCTAAGTTGTTTAAATGTTCATTAACATTTACTTCTGGTAAGGCATAGTTTTCACTTCTCATTCCATCAATACTCTTTGTTTATAGCTTTAAGATTGTCCAGTTTCTGTAAAAGTTCTACATGACTTTCAGTCATTTCCTGATAGTCCTTTATAAAATAGTCTAATCTTATTATTTTTGTTTTGATGACACTGTGCTGCCGATTCAAAACAGTTATCAGTTGCTTTGCTATAGTTAATTATTTCATTTACACTGGTAATCTTTGGGTTGCTATAACAAAATGTAGGAGCTGTCCTACTAACTTAAGAATTGAAGTGAACTTCTATTTAACATTAAAGAGGTAGTAAGTAAAGGAAGACTAAACTATAGTTCTGCCGCCTTCCACTGTTACAGCTACTTTCTTACAAAATTACACAAACAACTCCCTCGTTGGGGTAAGTGAGATCACCGCCTATATTATAATGGAGGTCTTAACTTTCCTTATTTTTAATATCAGAGAAAACACACCAAAATATTGTCCAACATGTTATTAAAGAAAAAAACTTGTCAAATTTGCAATTTAAAAGCAAATACTATTCACATATATTTAAACAAGAAAAAAACTGTTATATATGCAAATAAAAGGTATTGAATTCTTAGGTATGCAACAAATTAAAAGTGAGCTTCAATTTCTAAATAATAAATCAACTAAAGGTATTCATTTTATTTGTATTGCTTTAATAGGTGCAATATATGTTTTATTTATTCTGCTTAATTGAATTTTAAGAATATCATTTATTTCATTATACCACAGAGGAGTTTTTTAATGACTATTGATTTTTATGTAAAAAGAATATCAAATACTAAACAATTTACTTTTTACCTTACTTCTGGTTCCTCGACTAAATTTTTTCTTCCATGAAGCAACATAATCTTTAAAATTTGAATTTTCTAACAATTAGTAGTTTGGAGCTAGTAAATGCAATAGTGTATTATTTTAAAATAAGTTAACATCAGTTCTAAAAGTTCACAAAATTCTTTTCTATATCGG
This sequence comes from Latrodectus geometricus, assembly GCA_026290005.1. NCBI lineage: Eukaryota > Metazoa > Arthropoda > Arachnida > Araneae > Theridiidae > Latrodectus > Latrodectus geometricus. Next base: position 119,714 of record JAPDSC010097023.1, read on the forward strand.
ACAATGAATCCCCTTTATCTAAATGTTTAAAGAGCAATTTAATAAAGCAATACATGCTTTTAAAGGTTTTTTAAATACTACTATGAGTAATTTTTTAAATGTTAATTGAAAGTTTTGGTAAATAATGTTCAAATACTTCAGTTGGATGTTGCATAAACAATTATAGACAAATGGGTTTTTTTTTTTTTTAAATGAGAATATAAAAAAATAACAAAGTTTACAATTCATGTATCATATTTGTCTAATTAATTAGTATTGTTTCCCTGATGAAAAATATCTGCTGTCATTTAATTTTTTCAGTATATTTAATTCTTTATTTTTATGCATATTTTGTAACATAAGATGTGAAATTGTAATTTATGTTAGTTTATTACTGTTGTTTTTGTGTTATTTACTATTGATAAGCTAAGATTTTATAAATTTGTTTCTTAAATGCTTATCATTCATATTTTTTTATATTGTTTTACAGTTTTTTGACTCTTGAGGGTCATGATCCAAGCTCGAAAAGATGTTAATTCATCCACAAAAGAGCAGAAAGCAGAAGATCAAGTTATATCCACTCCTACACAGCGTATTGCTCCAAATGCTCGCACAGTACATACTGTAGATCAACGACGGACAGCTTATGTTGCAAATACATTAGGCTCACCTACAACTGTCATACTTCCTGAAGGCAGTAATCTACAAGAAAGTGGTCCTCTTCAGTTTCGTCGGATATCCATTGGGCAACAGCTACAGCATGTTGTAACCCCTGTCCAAGTACAAGGTCAATATGTTAGATAATTAATATTTTTAGTTATAATTTTTATCATACATAAGTTTTTTTTATCAAGTGTTAAATGAATATTGGATGTAGCAAATTTTATGCTTATTAAATTAACCTTATGAACCTATTTTTCACAGGTACTAGTTCAACCACTGAATCTTCTCAATCTCTCAGTACAAGATGTACAGTTGCATCAAGTCAAGATTTGTCCCATATTCTGGTAGCCACTACATCAAATACACCTCTTCACACTGTAGAACTACCAAATTCAATTGTAAATGTAAGTGCTTCCATGCCACAACAATATCAAACTATAGGAAATATTACAAATGTTGTAACAAGTACTCAACGAACTTCTGGTGGAGCAGTCATAGCCCAACCTGTGGCACAAACTTCCATGGCACCACGTATAGTGCTGAACAGTGGCATGTCAGATGTTTATGCATTGCGTATAACTCCAACAACAGTTGGAAGTGGCAGCACTCAACAAATAATGCTGTTGGATTCATCTGCAAGCCTGACTCCATCGAATGATGTAACAAAAGTTCATTCTTACAGTCTTGCTAGTGCTGCCGTTTCATCTTTAGGGTCCACTAATGCTATGCAAAAAATTGTCATCAGTACATCGGGACAAGCCTTACAGGTTGCTGGTTTTCCTCACAAACCTAATATAAGTCAGTCCAGGGGAGGTGTAAAACGCCAACTAGTTTCTACCACTCCATCTCGAACTGAAATGTCTTCTGTAAATAGCAATGATATTTTGTCTCACTTTAGTGTTGTAAATAAATTATTGTATGGCTTGATGCCATTTGAAGGAAAGATTTCTACCATTCCAAACAGTCCGAAATCGAAAAGAATTAAACTAGAAAAAACTGTTGTAGCAAATAAGGATGTAATTAAACGACGTAAAGTGGCTGAACATTTAATGAAGAAAGTGCAAATGTTAAAAAACAAATATTACCAATCACAAACTGAATTTTATTTCTTAAAAACTGGTAATAATATGGCTGATTATATATTATGGAGGAAAAAAATTCCATCTGCTTTGCTAGAATACTTGAAAGTACATCGTTTTGATCCACATGATGATATTAAAATTATTTTAGAAATTTTATCACAGTCATCTACTCAGTCTACAGGAAATCCTGTTCTACATTCTCAAGGTAAGAACAAATTAATTTTTACATGTATCTTTTTATTGCTTCATTATTTTAAATTTCAAAGAGTTGTATTCAATTCATGAATTGTACCACAAAAGTGATTATTTTTTACTGCTATAAATGCATATTCAGTCAATCCTAACTTTAGTAATTTTATAATTATTCTAATTTTTAAAGTATTTGTCTAGGTCAATTTGTGCATGCCTAAAGTGACTTCAAGTTAATAAACAATCCATTGCTGGAAACATGCTTTCATAATTTTGGAAAATCCTCCGACTCAATATTTAACTACCCTCATGATAAATTCCTGGGCACAGATGTGATAATACTTTATGTGCATTTAAGGCACTAAATATCACCAATCTGATATAATTGTTTCATGTAAACTAGTGTTGCTGAAATAGAATGTTATTGAATATCCCTAGTATTCTTTATCTTTGTGACATAATATAATCTAATATGCACCAAAAACAAAACAACTGCTAAAATATTTTCAAAATGAGTAATAGAAATTTACAGCATTTGTACCACTTGTTATATATGGATGTTAAATATAATAAAAGTTTTGAGTATGTATAATTTCTGGTGATTATTCCTAATTGCCACTAATCTTGGTAAATTTGATAAATTATTGAATATTTATCATATTTGTCACTTTAAAAACCTCTCATTTGTAATGTGGAACATGTCTATTTCTGAAAGTTAAATTTTCCAAAATTCATTCAGTTCAATTATCATGATGTATGCCATTGCTAAACAACATGGAAACTTAGTTACTTGCGATATCTGCTGATGTCGTGTACACACTTTTCTAATTTCATGCTGGATAAACAATTTCTTTCTTTCTTTTTTTTTTCTTTTTTTATGCTTTGATGATTTTTTAATAAAATATGGATAGTATGAATATTTTAATTTTAAGTTAATTAGCGTTATGGACATTAAGAATGTAAACAGCAATTTTCTGATTAAAGAGAGATTTGACTTTTTAATGGAAGAGAATAACAGAAATAAAAATTGGTAGATTATCAAAAAATAAAAACATAAATAATTAATAAAAATATAATATAATAAAATAATGAAAAACATAATGGAAAGTAGACAGTGTTTAAAACTTCTTTCCTATAAATAAAGCTCAAAAATATTATTATGTCCTTTGAACTTTTACCATAATTCGTATAGAACATTGATGGGCCATATTGATAAACAGAATATTAAAAGAACTTCAGAAAAGTACTAAATTGTTACAATCGAGCAGTTGATGATTAATTTAAATGTATGTGTATAAGCTGTCAAAAGATATCAAAGATGTCCCCAAAATGGGCATATTGTTAGGCTTATGATCTTCAGACTTTTGCTTTAGATACAAGATTGATTTAACTGACATGCAGTGCCACCAGATGATAATTTCAAATTTATATTTTCTATTAAGACCATTTGATAAAACTTATATAGTTGTGAGCTTTAAATAACAAACTGGTGGGAGTTTCATATCATTTACTATTTAAGAGCTCTGTGTACATTAAAATGACAATAGTTGTGAGTTCAATAATCAGATCATAGAAGAAGCTTGTACGATATGGTCAAATTAAAAAAATTGAGCGTGAAAAACCTAAGCAAACTAGGATGTTAAAAATATACTAAGTTCTTGATTGGAAAGCAATAAAACTAGTAAATGGTCCAAAGGATTACATTTTATATAACTTTTGAAAAATGACATTTCAGGAAATAAGCTTGTAAAAGCATTGTTTAAGATGCCTTTAAAAAAGCTTTAAGAAACACTTTTTTTTCTATGAATGATCAGCAAATGCCTTCTGGTAGTTTGACAAGGTCAGATGTATCTGAGGATCCTCAACCCTCCTTCAAAAACTGGAGTTGGGTGGTGACTAGAACTGAAATCTGATTGGCAAAAAACTAAAATATGCTGTAAAAGGGCAGGGCTTACAAAATTTTACTTAAGAGATTTAAAGTTTAAAAAAATTAATGTAGAATTAAATTAGGGTTAAATTAGATTTATTTTAATATTTTCACATTTAGATCTGTCATAAGCCAATAGCTTAAATAATTTGTACACTCAATTTGCCGGAACAACTTTGATATACCCCCCAAAAATTATGCGCCAAATCTGGCACTCCCTACGGACTTTTTAGGGTTGCTGTTCCATATTTTGGTGTTACCAATTTAGGTTTTTTCAGCTTTTAGGTTTTTGCTGTTGCCAAATTTAGTATTTTCTTGTATTTTGTACCATTTTCTGAGTTTTATTTTAAAGTTTTATATATGTTAATTATTTGTATTTAGCGAGAATCCATCTTGGCGAGTATAAAAAGGCGCCAAAAACAGGTATTATGATTGGTAAGGAAATAAAAAGTCGCCAAATTTCCGATTTGGAGAGGGTATATCAAAGTAGTTCCAATTTGCCTTAGTTTGTGAAGTAGATTTTTAATTGAGGTGCATTTAAAAATTGCTTTTAAGTTTGTTCATGAGGTTAAATAAATCAGATAGTTCTTTTGCTGAGCAGTTCCCTGATTTTTCTGAAGTATTTCCAGAAAGGGTTGGGGTTGGTAAGGTTTGCCTAATATACCTTAATAAGTAACCTTACAAATAAATGTAAAGGGAAAAAAATTATTTTTCACCCTTTTTTTAAATGTGAGTTTAATTTTGTTTTTTCATGGAATTGTTTACATAATCTAAATTGTTTTCTTTATTCAGATGTTTATCAAATAAAGTAAGATTTTAATTGTTTAATTCAAAGTCCTGTTTATTTAAAAATAAAGTATTTACTGAAATTAAAAGTATGGGTTTAATTTTATTTTCTGTAATTTTGCTAATTTTGTATTTTTCAATACCTTTTATGATATATATAATTTATGCTATTATCTAATATTTATATTTTATGATATCATCTGAGAGTAAAGTAAAAAGGAAAGGCCACTTTTTAAATATCTATATATAGGAATTTAAAAAGTATATGTATGTTATTGTAAGTTTTAATTAGTCTTTATAATGTTTTTAATAATCTTAACAAAATAAAATACTTAAAAATATTTTTTTTTTATTATTACTACTTTATAAAATCAGATTTATTCGATTCCCCATTACAAGTTGGAGATTTTATAACCTAACTCTGGTAAATATGACAAATTTCACTAATTTATTAAATTTGCCAAGTTTATTGGTAATTACAAATAATCACCAGTTATTATGCACGATCACTTTTACCATAACTTATATATTTGTATATAAAACTGCCAAAAATCATGTAATGAGGAAATATAACAATTATTTTCATTTTAACTTAAATTTAGTGAATCACATTGTAATATTTTGTCAATTTAAACAGTTTAATAAAATATCCCGAAAATTTTTTATGTATCTAAGTGATGAAAATGCTGTCATTTTTTCCAGAGAAAATGTGTATTACTCCAACTATTTGTAAAATGGCACAAATTTTTATGTAAGCAAAAGTATGAGGGGATGCATCAGGCAAAGCTTTAAGTAAATAAACACATTTGAAAAACCTTGTTTAATCTTGCACAGCTCCTATGAAAACCACGTAGGAGAGATAAACCTTTTGATTCCATATAAAATGCAGAGATTATAGAAGCCACTTTTATGGAAATTGTTCTAACATTGTAATAATTTTAGCATTGTTTTGAAACCATGAGTCTCATGTTATATACTGTCTAAGAAAACTTATTTTTTATATTTAGTTTTTAGTGGAAAAAAACTTAACCTCCTATAAACCTAATGATTCTCTAGTTTCCTTAAGACAAAACTGCTTTTCTTATTTAACAGCAAGCTAAAACAAATGTCTAAATCTTTTTCTTTGATTAGATTGTCTTATTCATTTTCTAATGATATTTTTATTTTTATAAAATCATTATATGAATAAGTTTGTGTTTCTAAATAAAAAGAAAGTTTAGTGTTTCTATAAAATCTCTATGATCAGTAATTTGTCGTTACAAGATCTCTTTTAAAGAAACATTTGTTGAGATATTTTTAGTTGAATCATTACCATTTTTAACCACTTGCACTGGCAAAGAATTCATCGACGTATGTACCGGAACAGTCCAGAATAACTCGTTGTTATATAGAATATCATTATCAATGTATATAATGATGACGTACATACCACGTCATTGACGATTCTGTGACAAAAGCATTACAACGTGTGGGGCACGTCTTTCCAGCGCAAGTGGTTAAATAGACAAAACACTTCCCTTAGCTATGTTTGCTTGCAATCAAAAATAAATCATTACATGCTAAAATAATTTATAAAGAATACTAGCTATATTTTAAAAAATAAAGTCAATGCAGTTCAAAGAAGGAATTATTTGATTTACACCCTGACTAAGTTCAATAGTTGTGGCTTCAATTTTCATTTCAATATTGGATGTTTGTTGTGGTTAATAATTGACTTTAAACTTTAGGTCCCTGTTTAGCCATTGTATGCAAAAAGTGACTGTTAATTGACAAACCATGAATCAAATTTTTTACTTTACCCTTTATTTGAATATTTTAAATTGATTGTTAGTGAAACAACTTGGTAAAACTTTTGCTGAAGTAAGTGTTAAATTTATTCAATGACTGGTCATGTCCAGTTACTGTTGAAGTGTAAGAACAATGACTAGATTTACAGTTAAATTTTAAAAAGTTACTGAAATGAATGCTAATTAAATCATAAAAGTTATTCTATACAATTTGTTGAACCTTGGTTATAATATTTGATAGGTATTCATATTTCTTTAGTAAAAAATGTTATATTTAAAATAAACATCTAATTCTATTTTTATTAGGACGAGAAAAAAAAAGCTTCCATTATATTTTATTGGAGTAAAAAATTTGTAGAAAATATTGTCAAAGTTTCTTCATAACTTTAGGTCATGGAGTATTAAAATTTTGCAGTATTATTTAAGTAAATTCGCAGTAATTTGTAAATATTAAAAATTGGGTAGTATGAAGAATGTTATATAATTAAAAATGTTAAATCATTTTTTCTAAATAGAGTATGATTGGAAAATTTAAGTAAGCTTTTATATGCAAAAAAATCATTCTTTTTTAAGACAAGACAAACTTGTAATGAATAATACTTTTTATCTGTTTTTTCTGTTTACATTGATAGTAGTATTAAATTAATCTAGTCAAAGATAAGAATAAATCCAAGTTCATTTATGAATTTAATTCATATTAATAAAGTTAGAAATCAGTTTTATTTTGCTGAAAAGAATATAAATATATCAGAACATGCTTATTATGCAATTGCTTTATGTATTATGTGATAAATGTTTACCAATTCAAAATGGATGTAAATCATGTTTTAAATATGAGTTATTTACATATTTCTAGTTTTAATTTAATATGAATAGGAAAACAAAGGTTTTAATAAGAATGGAAATTTTCTTAAGTTTAGCGAAAGATCTATGAATTATGGTAGAAATATATAATTTGTCTTATGAGTTACAGATAACTGAAATACAAGTTATCAAGCATTAATAAATATAGTTTTGCAAAATGTTTTTAATATATATATTAAAAAAAAAAAAAGCTGTGCAAATTTTATTTTTATTTGATTGACAAATTTAAATACAAGGATTAAAATCAAATCCATATTTTTAAGCAATCTAGGGAATTACTTTTATAATTGTTATTTCTCTGCTTAACACGAAAAAATCATAAAAATTTGATACCTACTTAATACAGAACATAAATTAATTGCTTTGATATCTAATAGGTTTTTCCTTTTTAGGTTTTCAATTAAAGTGATTGATTTTTGCAAATGAACTACAACCAACTTTTAGTCATAACAATTATAGCACAATCTTGGGTTTTTTTTTTTTTTTTTTTTCCTTTTCTTTTATAAAAACTTGTTCTTATATTAAAAATGCACTGAGGAAAAATGAGACAATTTGAGGAAATTTGTACTTTCTTGGTCAATAGAATTTTACACACGTACTAATAGAAACATTAAATGAAGCTTTTTATTTTAATATGTTTAAAAATTTGCAAAATTCAATTTTTAAAAATAAGACATTAATTAATAATTCACAAAGTGTTCACAGAAAAGAATGATTTTAAAGAAATTGTATATTATCCCAAGGACATTTTCATTTAATTTTGTAAATTTTAATTTATTTTTCATATTCCAATTTTTTTAATCTTAAATTTAACATTTCTATGTGCTAAAAATATAAAATATAAACTTTATAATTAAAAAATATAAAACTTGAATGCAGTCTTCACAAACTGCTATACTTGCTTTTTTCCTTTTAAAATGGTTGACAGGATAATTCGTAAATTTCAAATTTTGTTAATATTTTATTTGAGAGAGATGGTAGGTTATTTATATTCATCATGGATAATATATTTAATTCTTTCAGATTATTAAAGTTTTTGATAAAATTATGTAGCTTATCTACCTGATAAGATGAATTCTTGTATATTAATAATGTTAATGTTCAAAACTCAAACTTTTTTTTTTTTTTAACTACATGGGATATATTACTTTTTATAAAAAATTGTTACTGGCTATCATGTTTGTAATAAATTGACTTTAACAGACTGACATTGAATTAATAATGTAAAACAATTTCACTTACAGAATCACATTTCACTTACAGAATCACATTCAATTTCACTTACAAAATAATTTTGTGATGTTTGATTGATACCTATATCATAAATGTGAGTTAAAAACATTGTAATATTATGATGGTAGTATTATGTAACTTGGTTGTTTTAATTGAATGTAGAATTCTAAAATTTCTTGAATATATTTTGACACATTAACAAACATAATTAATCAAATGAAGAATGTCTTTAAATTTGAAATAAAAGTGTTCCTAATTTATTCTTTATACTATATTTAGCTTGTTAAATCCTTTAATAAAAATCAATATATGTAACTTATTAACATTAAAATTAAGTTTAAATCTGCCTCTTCCCTATTTATAGATTTTCTCATATCTTTATAATTTATAATGTAATAGTATTTTTGATAATGAATAACATAGATTTACTATCTTTTTCCTCGTGATGATAGACTTTAAAAAAATGGAAAATATTATTTAAACTAAGCAAAATTGAAAATAAAATTTTTCTTTCGTGTGAAAAAATGAAACAGTGTTCTGTTTTTAACAAGGAGAAAAAAGAATTTGCAACCCGATCTACCAGATTAGAAAGCTCTTTCACGTTCGATCTCACACCAAGTAATATATACTAAATGTGGTTAAGCCTAAAAATGTACCTTTTGTTAAATGGTGATATAAGATCAAGACTTCACTGAAAGCTATAATTTTTCAATAATTTATAATCCATGGGTATTTTCCATATTTTAGTGACAACACAAACATATACATATGTACACACAAAAGTTATGAATTTCTATTGCAAGTACTTCTTGCCATACTTACATCTGTGCAGTTCTTTTTATTGCTTAGCCTAACTTAAAACATAAACCATTTCTTACAAAAATCTTTTCAAAGAAAGCATCATTGAATAGTGGCGCCATCTATTACACATGTTTCCGATTAAACCATCAAATGCAATATTTTAACGAAGACAAGTGTTTTTACTTGATTTCTACTAAGTGAATAAAAAATTGTTTACTATTAACATGGTAAACTTTTAAATGTGAAATAAATATTTAAAAATCTTTGAAACATTAAGTTTATAATTTATCTCATTCAACTGTTATATTGTAGGGTTTTATTCATTAAACAAAATTTCTGATTGTTTAAGATCAAATTTACTTAAGATCTTGAACCAGTATAAAGGTTGTAAAGTTTAATTGACTTATATAAAAGGATCAATTTAATTTTTTTTTTTTTGATCAACGATGCTGAAAAGTAGTTTTTCTTCTATGACAGATTTATAATTAATAGCATTTTCATTAACATGTAGTTTGTTTATTAATATAAAACTGAATTTGAATTCTTGTTTTCCTTGAGATTAATCTTATAAATATATAATAAACTATAATTATTGTATATTTTACCCCAAATAAAACATTTTCATGCCTTTTGAGTAATCTGGTAATTTTTTTAATGTAAAATATGAGTCCTTTGCAATCAGTTTTGCTCTTAAATAAATTGTAATTTATAATCATTTTATACAGGACAACATGGAGAACAATATCCATTATTACCAAAATCTGTTCCACACACAGCCTCTAGTCATACTCAGTCATCTTTTCGACCTTCTTCATCACCGTCATCGCAGCGGTCAGTAAATATTTCACCTTCATCAACACCTACCAAAGGTGCCCGACAGTCTGCATTCTCACATAAGCAATCTTTGAAACATAATTCTATTTCATCTGTTTATGATTCTCAGATTGGATCACAAGAAGAAATTGTTGAAAGAGCAAAACAGGTATTTAGAGTTTTTGTGCTACAAATGATATTTTAATGGTGATTCTAAATAGTGATATCAGAGCATGTTGTTTTGCATGTCCTTTAAATGAAATTATTTTAAATGTTAAATACTATTGAAATTTTTTAGTTGAAGCTTGTTTTCTGTTTCTCTTTTAGCTTAAAATATATGCATATTAATTTACTTTTGAAATGTATTTTACTTCGTAATGATGCACTTATAGAAAAGTATCTTTCAAATGCCTTATGTTTTAAGTTAAACTCATACTGAATCCAGAATAGTCCTCAGTCACATCAATTATTTATGATTTTTAATATAATCAGTTAAGTAATGGTTATTTGTAAAATAATACTAAATATTATATTTTTCCATTGTTAAAAAAATTTCCTATCTGTATTTTTTGTTTTGCTGAAGTAAAAATTTATTTTATTAACTATTCTTAACTTTCTAAATAATGTTATGATAATGTTCGCATAGGAAGCAATAGAGCAAAACAAATTAACCTACATGATGAGGTATTGCAATGCTGTACCTAACTTTAAATATCATTGAAACTATCTCTTGGATTATATTTAAAAAAATAAAGTTATCTATATTTATTGATTCACTTATTAATGTATTGTTACTTTGATAAATAGCGTATATTCCTGCATATGATCTTCAGTAGTGTAAAGTCTGCAGAAGTTTCTTCGCCAAATGATCGAAAATATATACTGCTACAAAATATATGTTGTCAATTTTATGATTAAAATTGAGAAAAAGGATCAATCTTAACAGAAGAAAACTTCACTTACCTTTATATGTCCAAGGAACTCCATGATTCCTCAATGAACCTCTTAACAATCTATAAATCAATCAAGTTCGCAATAAGCATAGAAGTCTTGCAGTTAAATATATTATTTTTAATTCAAAATTGAATTCACAACAAACTTGCACATATTTATTTAACATGAATAGCACACTACAACAAAAAATGAAACAAAAACACATCTCATAACTACAAGGCTTCTTGTCTTGAATGTGGCTCAGTATCACCCAAGATTCATTCGGCTGGGGTTCTACTTTCGCATAACTCTTGTAAGTTCATGTCATATGGTGTCACTTAAAATAAAAGATACACTATAATTAAAAATATATTAAATTGTAAACAAAAAGCATTTGTTATGAAAAACATCTAATTGGATTCTGTTTGTAAGTTTCTCATCGCAAAGTGCTTTAAACTGAGTTGAAAAATTAGATCGACCATCAAGAGTGATAATTCTATAAGATACTAGTGAAACGCACCAATTCTTCGCTTAATAACTTTTAAAATGAGGTTAGATAAATTAAAAATCAAATATGTTTTATTAGTAATTAAATGAAAAAGGTGGGTTCTTTTCAAACTGGGCATTAAATAAATTTTTCTTTTGTACTGCACATTCAGTTTTTCATCCTGCTTTAACATGTTTTTCTTTACTTTATTGCCTTCTCTGTAACTTTTTGATTAAACTCTGCTTATAACTTTCATGCTTTTACTTCCACATAGCAATATACAAATTTCAATATTTTCAAAATGGAACAGAAGTGAAGATGCAATGTGAAATGATGATAGCTAATAGCAACTGTAATCGTTTTGAGGAACTGAATTCTTTCTTGGAAATAATTGGACAAAACTGGTTATAACTGAAATTACTCAGTTGAGTCTTAGTGTCATCTGCTATTTATTTTATAAAACATAAACAGCATTTATTTCAAAACTTAAATGTAAAATTTCCTGATAGAGAATATTATTTATAAGATAATCTTTAGCACCATATAACACACACAACAAAATTCTAAACTTTAAACTCATAATCTGCATATTATATATTGGAAGATATGGTAATTATTTTAATATGGAGGGAAAGCTTTGCATAGTAAGAAGGATAGTACTCAAATTTCGATAAACTTTGACAGAATTCATGGAAAACTAAAAGTCCTAAGAAAAAAATTCTCACATGGTAATATTTATATTGTGTGAAAAGCCAAACAGTCAAGCTCTGAAAAATATATGTAAATGGCATAAGTTATGAGTATATGTATAAGTTGCCTAAAAGCTTAAAATTTTCTTTAAATATTCATAAGCATTGAAACTGCCTAATGTGTGGTTTTTGGCCTATTAATTAATTAATTTAATTATTTAATGTAATAGTTAGAAAAAAAAATTAAAGAGTTAGTAAAAAAAATTAATTTTTTTTATAGGACTGCTGTATGTGCTTTGTATTTTTTAGAAATATTTTTGTTACTTAATTACAATACATTATTGTTTGTTTTTATAATTAACAGGGTGTATTGAAAAGGTCATTGCTGTACATTTTTATATTTATTAAAAGAATTATCTTTTTTCAAAAATTTCCTTCTTTGTTTTACATTATATTTCAGTGACTGTATTTAGATAATGGTATTAAGAATTTTTAAGACATATTTGGTGCATTAATACTATGAGGATAATAATTTATGAAAAAGCTGAAATTATAGTATTAATTTTTATTTAAAATTTGTGAATTACTTTCTAAAGTACTTTTTACATAATTGATTTTCATTAAAAGTGATAATGAAAATATTGTTAATTTTTAGGAAGCATATGTTATGCAAAGAGTTGGAGAGCTGAGAAAAGATGGTTTATGGTCTTTAAAGAGATTACCAAAAGTTGCTGAAGTTCCACGTATTAAAGCACATTACGATTATCTTCTTGAAGAAATGGTTTGGTTAGCTACTGATTTCGCTCAAGAAAGAAAATGGAAAAAAGCAGCAGCAAAGAAGGTTCAACAAATTTTTGATAATGCTTATTTCTAAAATGTCAGATAAATTAAAGATTTAGAAATTTTTTTAGCTTCTTATATGCTATGCACAAGGTATCTTTAAAACAGTCATACATGTCAATTTCTTATGTAAAAAATAAAGTAATTCTATATTTCTAAAACTTCTGTTTATTTTTTCTTTATTTCATTATTTTTTTTCCTTCGAAATAATGTATTAGTTTACTCATTTCACCAGCTATACACAATTTTTGCAAAAAATAAGGGAAATTTATATTGTGAACCATTATTTTCAATTTATGTTACTTGCTTTTATATTTTAATTTATTTATAACAAATAATCTTTCTGTTATTGTATAAAACCACATTTGAGCCTCTTTCAATCAGTGCAAGACAATTAATATTGTAACATTTCAGAGCAGTTTTTATTACTTTATTATATTTGTTCTAAGTGAATTTTCCTTAAAATACTATATTCTTTTGGAAAAGGAATATATTTGCTATTTATGCATGTATTCGTTGAGCAATTCTTGTTTCAACTACTTAGTTAATAGTTGTAAAAAATACCCAAGTTCAAATATTTAATATAAATTAGTGAAACATGTACATCATAATATAACTTTAAATGAAATTTTATGTAAATTAAAATGCTTAAGGGTGGTTTTACTTATAACTAAAATAATGTTTGGAAATGTTACAATCAGTGCTACTTATTGATATTTATTTATATTGTTATATAAATTTCTATCATTGAAGCTTTTTCCATTTTCACTTGAATCTAACTAAAAATAATAACATGACATTAGTTCTTAATTAGATTTGATAGTCAAGGCACATTTGCTAAAAGCATTTTGTGCTTAGTTCCTTCTATAAGGATCTTTAGCTTTCTAATTTACGAGGGGGGATTTTATTGTTTTAATTGTACTTCATTCCTTTCTCTTTTTTTTTTCTTTCTTTCTTTCTTTCTTTTTTTTTTTTTTACAAGATCTAAAATGAATTTCCTCTTTAATTTCTAACTTTACAATGTGCAGTCAAAAAATTCTACCATATAACAGTGTGTAGTTGAAATATATGCATCCTAATCAAAGATAGCAAATAGCAACTTATTTTTGCTTAGAAAGCAGTTGATAATTAGATGTCTTGTGTAGCCTAAATTTCTCTGTTTGAACTTTAAAATTGTAACTAATTGCTTATCAATCATTAAATAAAATTAGTAGTTTCTTTTATTTTTCAATTTCGCTTGGTTGATACTGGTCAAGATTGATGTAGTATAAATGCTCTAGTTTTATGGAAAAGGAATTAATTTTTTCCTTCTGTGAAACTTATGCAAGCAATTTCATTATTATAAGAAATTGAATTCTTAATAAACTATAACTGTAAATATTGGATTTATATGATCTTAAATATATTTCTGGATAATTCTCTAATAGGTGACAATAGAAAAAAAATCATCCTATTTTCATATCTATAAGTATTCCTATTATGAAGAAGCTATAGCTTTTTCTTTTTTATTAGTAGATACGTAGGTTAGTTAACAATAATTGTTATTAATATTTTTATTCTCATTAAACAGTGCTTTTTTTTAAAAAAGAGCATTATTAATTAAAATTTAACCAAATTTCAAACAGTTAAATCCAAGAAATATCAAGCATAAAATCTAGATTATTATTCTTGCTTTAATTCTCTTGTTATACTTAGCTGCACATATTTATTTTTGTTGCTATAATTTTAAGCTAAAAATTCTTTAAATAAAGAAATTTTGTTGCTTTAATTTTAATATTGTCTATTTAAAGAAAAATTGCATTTATTTTGAGTATTTATTAATTATTGTCGCAGTGTGTGTATATATTAAATTTATATTGCAATTAGTGGTAGTAGTGAAGTTAATGTAAGAATTTCCATTTAGTATAAAAAGTTGGATATATATATATTCCAATTTTCCATAATTGTTCCTTAATTACTCTATAAGACTACAACTTTTCAATTATTATCATTTTCAATATTTTAATTAATTTATAAAATTTTTAAAAATTTATTTGCCTGAAGAAATTGATTTAAATAAGGTTAGTCTAATCTCATTTAGATGATAATAATAATAAAAATCAGGCCATTTTGTTTAAATTCAACACTTTATTTTATTATAATGTCTCAAATGTTAAAAAATGCTGCTCTGAGTAATTGACCAGTTTATCCCATACCCTTTCACTGATCTCAAGCTACCAATTATATACGTTATAAAATAATTGCTTTTTTTATTTAAAAATTAACAAATATGAGTTTAATTGTGTAAGCAATTTTTGTAGTAATCATTGGTCAAGTTTATATCACATTACAAACTTTTAATAATTAAAAGAAGAAAGTTTTAAATTTCAGAAATCCGATCCAGTTTTGTAGTTATGAAAAAGATACACAGTTCTTTTAAAATTTACCATCATGCTGTTTATTAATATTTCTTTTCATTAATTTTTGCTTTCTTAAAAATCTTCTAAGCAAAATATTTTGATTGAATTAAAATTTAATCCTGTATCAGTCAAGCCATAATTTTTGAATGAATTCAATTATTTTAAAGGAAATTTTTTTTTTTTTTTTTTTTTGGTTGCAAATTATAAAAATTAATAAGTACTTTTCTTTTACTGATCATGCTGTGAAATATTTTCTTAAAAAAATAAATAAGGAGCTTTTTTATTATGAAATAGTGCTGTCTTTAATTGAGAACTTTTGAAAAATAATTTTCTAAGCTTTTAGAATTTTCAGTTTGCAAGAAAACAAAATTTCTGATAAATGAAACAACATGAGAAAAAAGTTTTATTTTATTGTATGCAATATACTGTAATTATCTCAAATTATAAATTTAAATAGCTATAATTTTTATAACATGATAAAAAAAAATTAGCAAAAAATTTTTTTGATATATTTGTAAAGAAATGAGATTATCAATTTTTACAGTTATTACTAGATTTATGTTTTTCTAAAATAATTATTTTTAAAAACCAGTTTATACTAAGACTATCTTTAAAACTCATTTTATTTCTTAATTGAAATCAATGCACTTACTTTAACATTACCTTATATTTAATGTTGATCCAATCTATTTATTTTAATTTAATAAATGTAAGAATTCACAATAGGATGTAGGAATGAAATATATATATAATTCTAATTAATGTAGATATGTATTTATGTATTAGATATGCATATGATCACATGTAGATATGTGATTATATATATTTTGATATGTATATTAATCACATATGGATATTTTATATTATTTGCAAACAACTGCCCCTTTAGTTGAATTAAATGTGTAAATTAAGTGCAAACTCAATTAAAATAAATTTGTGCTTAAATTTAACAGCAAGAGGCTTCTGCAGATCAGTCCGTGTTCTGGTTTTCAATTTAATGGTGCATGTATTTAATTCTCTCTTTGAGCATGAATGTTTATAGTTTAGAATCCTCTTTAAACTAAATTTTACGTACAAGGACAAATTTAAATAACTTTTAAATTTGTCCTTGTATGTAAAATAATAATCATTTTGCATCAAACTGTTTAATGGCAGGAGTGGTTTTGATAGATTCATTCATAACCATGATTTAACTTTGCGGATTTGCCTTTTAACTGTGATTTCTATCAATAGCTAGTTACTGTTTAATGTACTTTAAAATATTTATATTAAATTTTATAATTCCAATTATTTTGTAAATGCTTTTATTTATTAATTTAATATTTTGTAAGCTTTTCTGTTTATAATGTTAATATTTTAAAAATTATTTTCATAAATTAGTAATCAATGCATGATTAATTTTAAAAAAGGAATTTTATTAATATAACATTCTAAAAAAGATTCTAATTTATTTTTTCAAAACATAAAATTAATACAGTTATACCTTTTTTCTTGGTAATTCAAACAAATTACCAAAATAAAGGTATAACTGTATTCTTTAACGAGTGTTTTTAATATTACAGTTTTCTTTTGTTGATGTTATATAGAGTTATTAATTTTTAGTGTGCTCGTATGATTACTAAATATTTTCAAGAAAAGGAAATCAAAGCAGAAAAAGCTGAAAAAGAGGAACAAATGAAATTACGCAAAATTGCTTCTACTATTGCTAGAGAAATCAAACAATTTTGGGGCAATATTGAAAAGGTAAACTTTGTAATTTGGCTTTTGTTTAATATCAATTACTTTGATGACTATATTTTTGAAATTCCTAGCTCTTTTTTTCTATTTTACTAAGAGGATTTATTTAAAAGCTTGTAGAATATAAACATCAAACTTGGCTGGAGGAAAAGAGGAAGAAAGTATTAGATGTACATTTAAATTTCATTGTTGACCAAACCGAAAAGTATTCATCGTGGCTCACTCAGGGAATGAATCGGGGTAACAAGGATAGCACAGAGTCAAGTAGGGGGTCGTCTCCTCTTCCTGGTTCTGCACCCTCTACTCCTCGTAGAAAGCAGAAGATCTTGGGTCAGTGTTTATTATTATTTCTAGAGCTTTAAATCAGTGCATTACATACTTGTCTAAAGCTGAGAGGTGAAATTTTGGGTTAAAAAATTTTATCATAAGGGAACATACAGTATAAATTTTCTGTAGCATCTGTAAGTCTGGAAAATAGTTAGTTAGTATAATTTTGTCCTGATTCCAAATTATGAAGTATTTTATTGTTTTTGGACCTATTTATTAGTTGATATTTCTGGTATATAATGTTACATAAACTTAATATTTTATCATTCTAGAGTTCTATTTAATATTGTGTATGTAGTTCAACAGAAGAGAATATTTAATCTCACTTATATAGAATTAAACTATTCTTATGATCTCTATAATTTGACTGAAATTTTCAGGCGCTGTCAAATATGATGATTCATTTTTAAGAATATTTATCATCAACTTCAATTATTTTTAAAAAGTTTATTATTGTCACAAATGCTTAGTTTTATTTTTCTAATTCTGATATATATATATATATATATATATATATATATATATATATATATATATATATATATATATATATATATATATATATGGTTTTTTTTTTTTGTTTTCTCATAATAGGTTAGAAAATTATTTTTCGTTTTTTCCCTCATAAGATAAATTGTATTGAAAATTAATATATAAGATTCCTTTAATTTTTTATAATTATTTTATTCAAACAAGATTTTTAATTTAATTTTATCTGATTTTAAAATATATTTCAATAAGTGATGGTAATTTTTGTTTGATGAAATATCATTCAATATTCTCTTTAATTTTGCTGTTTGAATACTTTCACTTTAAAATATTATATAAAGTATGGAATTTACATTTTCCACACATTTATCTATTTATCTGTATGTATATGTATATAGGATGAAAACTTCCTTTGTTGAGTTTTTATGCTCTGTTAAATTGAAAATAAAATTGGTTTATGGACTCATTTTATAGAATTGTTTCCAGTAATTTTAAAATATTGAAATTGGTTTTTCTATAAAATATTTTCTTTATATATTAATATCGATTTAATTTTTTCCCTTTTTTGTAAATTATTGAATTAATGAAAGATTAAATCATCCTGAAATAAGTTTAGATTTCTAAACATTTAAAGGAACTTTTAATATGTATACAAAAAGTTAGAGTACTTTACTAAAACTTTTTGTTTAAAGTAGTTGACAACAAAAATTTATTTAAATATAACATAGGTAACTATACCCAGTTATGTATATTATACTTAAATAATATAGGTAATTGGATAGTGTAATAAGTTTCTAAAAAGCAATTCCATATTTAATGATTTAATTTTTAGTATTGTATATGTATGCTTATTATCAAGTTTATTCTTATAAAGTTATACTAAAATGTAGCTTAGCTTTTGTAAGCTAAAGTAAAATTTACAGTCAGTATTTTATTACATTGTGATTTTTTTAGCATTTAAGTTACTTAGATGTTTTAATTTTTAAAAAATTTTTGTCTACCAGTAAATTAAAATTTTATGTACTATCAATTTTTTTTCCTCGTTTGTTTTAAAAATAGCTTTACTTAATTTTAAATAGTTCTGTTGTTCTAAGTATCGGAAGTATCTTTTTATTTCTTACTCATTTGAATTATTCCTTTTGTAATTGAAAGTTTTATTTTTTCTATTATTTAAGGTAATAAACTTTTTGTAAAGAACATATGATAAAATAATTTAAGAAATCTTTGTATTTTTAGATTTTGAACCTTCTGAAAGTGAAGATGATGATGAAGAAACAATCAAAAAAGAAGAAGAAAATGTAGATGAGGGTGAACAAAATGAAGAAATCAAATTGTTACAGCAAGAAAGTGAAATGCCTTTTGAAGATTTTCTAGACACATTACCTCCAGAAATTTTGAGTACGCATGTATCAGCTGAAGGTGCAAAAGATAAAAGTGATATAGCTTCTGTTCAATCAGATGGAAAAACTGAAAAGGTACTTTTAATTTTTAAAATAAATTCCAGTTACATTGCCAATAAATAGAATTTTTGTTGTATATAAGAGCAATTTCTAGTTATTTATGTGGTAACTAATAACAATATACTTGTAATTAAAAATGCAACTTTTTTCAGGTTAAGTTATAAAACATATCAACTTAAACTTGTATATATTGGTATTTGAAATAAATGTTAAATGTTCCAACTTTTTTCCATTCATTAAAAGTCATCAAATTTATAATTAACCAACTTTAAGTTATTTTAATTGTGACCTATGTGGTTAACAATTGTAGTACTTAGTTAAATTATATAATTTATGTGTCAAGAATTTAAATATGCTTGCTCGTAATTATTAGAGGAGGGGAAAAAAATCATTATGTGTGACAGACATAAATTGAGAGCATATATGTGTAACTAAAAATAAAAGGTTTAGAGTTAGTTATGCAAAAAATAGAAAGGTTTATAGATCAGAATAAAGAATGAATATATAATATATGAAGTGATGTGCCTATTAAATCACCAGGATTCAGCATTAAATTAAATTATTTATTGATTATTTAATGCAGCTTAATAACCTTAATTTATTAATATTTTACATTACAAATTCATGTTTTTCTTTTCTTTTTTTTTTAATCTTATTTTTTGAGAAAAATTCATTTTGCTTGAATAACTAACTTTCTTAATATTGAACTCTAATTTTAATTTCGTATACTTTATACATTTAGTTTATATTTGTATGTGGAATAAGGAATAAACAGATGTTCAAAAAATTGAATGAAAAAATGGTTTCATTTTTTTGGTGGTACTTTAAAATTCTGAACATTTTTCTTGCAATAGAAGCTCATTATGTTTTCATGCTGCATGTATATTTTCCCGCAATTTTGAATTAACAATGATGTTTTTTCAAATTTTAACTTTACAAATAATACTTGGTTTTGCTAACATCTCCATGATTTTTCTCATTTAAGATAGCATTAGTGTAACATTCATCATCAGTAAACCATTCAAAATATTGAAAGAACCTACAAGAGGTTGTGAAATGTAACACAACTGTGTTTTCATTAAAATTTTTATTTTGGCAAAATGTCATCACACATTTCACAAACATGAGACCACCAATTTAAATTCTTGCTTTTTCTTACTGTATACTTTAGCAGTATCCATTTCATTTATCATTTCATCTACTTCGTAACTCCTTGCTTCCTTAAATAAGTAGCCTAATTCTTCAGAAATAACAGAAGTCAAAGGTTAAGTTAAAGTAATAAAAGCTGAAACTTGTATTTTCTTTTCTACTTTATAATTTGAATGCAGGTAAATATTACCTTTTATTATTAAAGGATGATATTTTTATCTACCAAGTATGTTGTTTCATGATAAGCAGTTCTCTAACCTATGTAATGTGGTTCAGAGAGTGGCCAATGTGTAATTTAATTAAATAACTGTTCTGTTCTAGAATAACATTTAATTAACACAGAATATTAATAAGGAAGAAATATGACTTATTAAATGTCTTGCCTGACCAGGTTCCGTCTTAGCCACAGAAAAGCCTCTGTTATGAATGTTTCGTAAAATTTCAAGTACTAATGCTTCAGGCACTACAACCAACTCATGACCTTTGTCATAATTGTCTAGTAATCCATTTTTTACTACATAATCTTCTTTCAGCCCTTGCTCGACCTAGGAATTAGGTTTTTTGCAATTGAAGACACTCTATATTAGTTTGAGCAGCTGCAATTTTAGCTGTCACTTCTCCCTGGGAACAAGTAACCATCATAACAGCATTTCTACTCAATGCATCTATGTGTTTCATTTGTTTCCCAGATCTGTAAATAATTTCATACTGTAGGCATTACTCTTCTAAAAGGCCTTTCTTGTTAGACACCTTTTGCCATTTTTCTGGCATGATTTCATGCACATAAAATTTTCAGTCTTTAGTAGCAAAAAGTTGATCCAGCTTTTTTACCTCTTTATTTGAAATAAAGGTTTTACCATCCTAAAACTTTTCCAAAGATCAAAACAAATAATTATCTGTAGGCACCAGATCTAGAGGATGTGGTGGTTATCCCATTTAAGTTGTAAACGGTTTTGGCGAGTAACAAAACTTGTTTGAGGTATCACATTATGTTGATAAAATGCTACACCTTTACTGTAGAAGTGTATTATTCAGTCTGTCCATCCAAAAACTGTAGATTTGCGAATTAATTGTTGTGTTATCTGGTAAAAGCTTTAAAAAAAAAAAAAAAAGATTCTTTAAAATCTTATTAAACAGACAGCATTATCTTTTTTGCTCCATGATTTCTTGTGTTTGAAATTGTTATATACATACAACCCATTTTTTGTTTCTAATAATAATGCCTTTAAAAATGGAAAATTTTTGTGATGTTTGAGAGGCGAATCACTGACGTCACTCGCAGCAAGAATGTAGAAAACCCATATATTGAGCTTCAAGGTTAAATAAAATATGATAAAAATGCTGCTTATTGTTCTCCATATTTAAAAGGACTCCAAACAAAATTACTGTGTAGAATTAATTGAACCTTTTCACACACAAGCCTTGCTAAATTAGCTCTCAAAACATATAAAGATTAAGCGGCTTAAATGTGAAGTTATGTTCGAAGAAATAAAATAAAATCCTTTTCTGAAAAAATAAAATTACTTTCCAAAGAACCTAATGTAAGGAAAGGCTTAGTAAGCAAAATATCTTTGAAATTATAAATAATATGTTTAAAGTTTTTGATGAGAAAGTGTATCAATTGGAAGAAAAATTTATATTTTAAAATAAAAATGTAAGAATACATTTAATATATAGTAATAACAGGCTTTTTTTTTTTTTTTTTAAATTTTATTTTGCCAATTGTGCATAGATTAGAAACTAGTGTAAAAAAGCATTTCTGTAAAGAAAGTATCATCGATTGATCCTATGTAGATTTTGAAGTATATGACAAAAGTGGTTCATAAATTGCATAGTTCTTCACAATTTTACTTTTATAATGAAATGATTGGGATGTCTATTGTGATATCTTTGTTTCTCCTAAGACAGCATTTAATTTTGAACCTCAGATGCTAACTACAATTCATTCTAGCAACAATTTGCCCCCCCCCTTTTTTATTTTTTTTTTATTAATAGAAAATAGATTATAGTATATGCTTCTTGTGTGAAACATTTTATAGAATGAATGATATATTGATGTCTATCTATGTTAATTTTTATCACATGAGAAAAGGATACTGAATGAGATAGTTATTATAAAGGAGTTCCATTAATTAATCTTGGAAATTGGTATATTATTTAATTAAAAAAGAATAAATTATTTACATAATTTTTTTACTTCGTATTAATAAATTAGTGAAATTTCTTCAGAATGAAAATTTTATTCTTTCTATAATACATACTTAATAATATGTAAAACATTTTCTTTTTTTCTTTAACTGAATATTTCTCACACGACTTTACTTGTTTTAAAAGGTGTAAAGCTGTATTGAGATAAGTTTATACATGTTGGTAAGCTTGCTCATGAGATATTTAGATTTAAGGAAAAATAAACTACTCATTGGAAAAATTCCATAGAAATATCTCTGACAGCATACCTGGAAACAACTGCAAATTGGATGGAAATTCATCCAGATAATAAATATATTATTATTATTTATTTATTTTATTTATTTATTTTGCTGCTTTAAATTTGAAATGCAAAAATGAATATACAAGTTATATTAGCTTTTGTGAAAGTTGCTCAATTACAATTTTCAGTGATCTCTCAATCATAATTGGTTT
Source organism: Latrodectus geometricus (assembly GCA_026290005.1). Lineage (NCBI taxonomy): Eukaryota > Metazoa > Arthropoda > Arachnida > Araneae > Theridiidae > Latrodectus > Latrodectus geometricus. The sequence continues at coordinate 142,991 of JAPDSC010097023.1, forward strand.
TGCTATCTATTTAAAGAAATCAAATTATATCATCTGTGAAATAATATAATTTTATTTAAGTTCACAATTTTAATTATACAGTGGTGATGAAACAACTGGAGTGGATTCGAAAATAAAATTTTGAAGTGTTTTAATGAAAGCTATTAAAAGACTGCATTTTCAGAACTTTTATTTGATGTTTCTTTCAATAGGATGGAAGTTTTTATTACCTATTGCATACTAATGTGTATTTCAAATAAATTGGTAAGAGAAGGTTATTTACAACATCAAAAATTACCTAGCTATTATTAAAAAGTAATCCAAATAAAGTTTTTGAGGCTTTAAAAAAAAAAAAAAAAAAAAAAAAAAAAAAAAAAAAAAAAAAAAACTTTTAATCAAGTAATCTTTTAATATAAAAAAATATAATTGTGATAAAGAAACCAATATTTTCCCCGGAAAAATTACAGTATCTTTTATAAATCACTAATTTATAATGCTAATTAATCATTTTTAAAACTCTCTCTTGACAATCATTTAAAGTTCTACCTTTGCTCCAAATTATATCACATTCCAAAGTGAATGAAAACTTGTCCATGAGCTGCACTTCAGTCACTGCATTAATCTTGATTTTTAGCACACATTATCTGACTTTCAAAATCTATAGGAATGATCTTGGTAAAATATATTTTAAATTTTACTAACACATTTCATTCATTGGCATATTCTTTACAACTGATTAGCATTAGCTATTCTATGTTAAAGAATAGATAAAAGGTTTTATAGGTCTCAATTTGCTGTTGTGCCAGATTGAAAATGACTTTTCTGCTGGTTTATTGAAATTTATCCTCAAATTTGCTAATTTTTGTCAGCATACTTCCCTTTCAATATTTGTGATAATATGTCAAACCATTTATTCTATTCTATTATATTATATTGTGCCATTTCCAAGACACAAATTTGATGAATAAATTTTACAAAAGAAGCATTGAAAAAGTTACTTTTTGTAATATCCGTTTTTAACTGTCTTTTTTACCACAAATATTTGTTTGAAAAGTTTTATTTTATACTGTGAAATAAATTTTTGATGCTTAATTAATACTAATTTGGACAATTTTATAATTACAGCAGAAAATTATAATCTTATAAAAAATATTAAAATTTTCTATTTTTTCAAGATTAAAATTATTTGCAAGAAAATTGATTTTTATATTAAATTTTATTGAATTAAAATATTTAATCTATTTCTAATAATAATGCAGGCTAGTGATGATGATGACTTTGAAGTATCTGAGGAGGAAGATGATGATGAGCAAACACTTTTAGAACAGGAAGAAAATGAAGAAAATGTTAATCATGAAGAAGAATTAAAAGATTTAGAGGCAGAAAGTAAGTTGTAGTTTACTGAGTATATTTTTGTTGCTAATAGTTTTGCTGTATTGTCTAACAAATGTTTTTTGTTGCAGATGAAATGTCAATTGAAGAATTGAGAGAGAAATATTCAGCTGCTTATGCTAGTGATTTTGAAATGGAAACATCAGAAAAAATGAGTGACGATAATAGTATGTATTATTAAATTGCTTCTTCTATAATTTGATTAATTAGTAACAGATATGGAAAACTTCAAATTTTTTTTTATGTCATTGAATCTAATTTGCAGGAAAAATCATTTATATCTCTTTATATTATATGTATAGTTTTTTTAATGATTGTTTTTGGAAAGAATAGAACAGGCATATGTTTTTGAATTTTAACTGAGCATTTTATAATGCTAATAAAGCTAAAATTCATTAAAATTTCTAAAATGTCAATGAAATATTTTAAAATAAGTTTATTTTATTGTTTTTCATTTTAATGAAAAAATTATTAAATTATTACATTGGTTCATTTAATACCTTAAACATTAAAATGTGTGGGTGTAATTTAGTGTATTATTTATTTATAAACTTTAATTTTGCAGTAGTTTGTTTATTGTAATTGCTTATTTTTTTACGAGGATGAGCAGCTACATTCTTGATTTAAATTCTTGTTGAAATTTATTTTTTCCATATATTTAACATCATAAGCATTAGTTTGATATAAAAATATAGATTTTGGATTGTGAATTTTCTAATAGAAATAGAAAGATTTATTTCTGTTGGTTATATATAATAGAAATAAAAATGAATTGCTGCTTTCTGCTCTGTTAAAGAGTTAAAAAAGGAGGAAAAATTAAATCTTCTATTCAGCAATCAAAAAATAGTATGTTTCATGATATAATTACATTCGTCATTAATTTCCAATTAACAGTATTTTGTTAAGTCATGCAAAATTAGAGAAAGTTACTGGCTAGCCATTTTCTGGTACTAATTATTTTTTAAACTAAATTTCTTATTTGTTTTCATGGAAAATGGATAAAACTGGTGTTGAAGCTTGGGACAAAATTGAGTCTGAATTTTATGCCCTACAAATTGATAATTTAGCAGAAGTAGTAACAGAAGAAAGAATGGATAGAAAATGTGCTATTATTAGCAAATTATCAGTAGATGCAATATTAAAATACAGCAGAATTTCTAAGGTTATGTTGTGCATTTTAAGTATCCCTAACAGCAATGCTGAATGTTAAACAAAATAAGAACGCTAGCGTAGTTCTATGTCAAATGATAATTGAGGAAACATCTTATTAAGTGAAAGTTGGCTATAAGGTCATTGCTAGGAACAAAAATTTAACAAAGAATTTTTGATGATGATTAATATCAACCACTTATAAATATTTGAAGAAATAAGTAAAAAATATTTTTTTTTATTTATCTATTTAATTTATTTAAATTTCTAATATTTGTATGAATTGTGTTATAGAAAATGTGCTTTTGTTTTTGAATTAAATGCCAAATGAATTTTCAACTTTATTATTATTATTATTATTATTATTATTTTTTTTTTTTGCAGTATTTTTCTTTAAAAGAAATTGCTTAAAATTTAATGTATTTCAGTTACCATCTTTTGTATTTAGTGAATGAATAAATGAATGATAGTTTTTAATTTATATCAATTTGTAACAAAATTAATTACAAAATTTTTCACTCCCCACCAAAATTACAAGGATTTTGAAATTGATATGTTGGCAGATATGCAAATATAAATTTCATTTCTACATCCATGGAATGTTTGTTTCAAATTTTGTTGTAATTCTTTCTTTTGCTCTCAAAAATTTTGGATTGATAATGTCTTAAAATTCAATAAATACATATTATTTATGAAATAAAACTTATTTTCATATTCATTTTTGTTTTTTTAAAAATATTTAACTCTTGTACTTAGATTTAGAGATAAGATGAAAATTGTTCATTGCAATTGTATACTGGTTTATAATATTTCAGTAAAAATTATTTGCGTGAGTTATTTTATAAAATAATAATATTTTAAAAAAAGTGATGAATAAATTGTTCATATTTATTTGCTAGCTTGGTTCATTTTAAAATATTGATTGGACAATCTATTATTCAAGTTTTTTGTATTATTTGTGCTGTTTTTATTTTCAGAGTCAGATGATAGTAGTGATGAAAACTCTGAAGAGGACCTTTCTCTAGAAAATAGCCATTCTCAAGAAGACACTCTTTTAAAATCTCTCACAAGTGAAGCTGATAATGTAAGTAAATTTTTAAAAAAATGTAGTTTTGGTTTTTTGAAAACCTAATTTTGAAGTCAAATTATATTTCTAATAATTACAAATCTTTAAAAATTGCCTGAATCTGAAATATATCTTAGAAAAAACAAAATGTTACATTTGCATTATTTTATCAAATCATTTAGTTATGTCATCAAATCTTGTTTTATTTCTTTCATATACTTGTAAAATCCTTGTTCTTCAAGATATTTGGTGAAATGTATTAAGTAAAATGAACACTATTATATATGTATTATTTCATAAAGGTTTGAAGCAGTTTAATATAGGACACTGTAGCCTATATAAAACTGCTTCTATCTGTATGGTTAATTGAATTGTTCTCCTATCTGAAAGCTAATTGGTTTGATACATTGTAAAGCAATATTACTGAAAGATCCTATGCATTATTAAAATTTTTCAGTTTGCCATATTCTTCCTCCTAAATGTGACATATTTTGAGATAGCAACTCAAAATATAATGTCACATGTATATTTTTTGAAAAAATTTGCATTTGCAAGCTATAGTCTCCAAAACTAGACAGTTGTCAATGCATCACGCATCACTATTTAACAAATTTTAAGTTAACAAAATGACACCCCTGGATATATAAATAAATATACCCCCAAGGGGTGTCTTGGGGATTATTTTCTGTCTTTTGATAATTTTGTAAGTTGAGGGAGATTTTAATTCTAAAAATTATGTCTAAAACTTCCAGAATTATATATTTCTGTATGATTACCATTACCCACTGGTAATGCCCTCTGGGGGAAATTATTCGTAGATCTTTGAAATGAATAAAACATATGAGGCATTGTGTAAAAAGGCTGTTATGATGTTTACTCATTCCCAGGGAGAAGTGACAGGTAAAATTGCAACTGCCCAAACTAATAATAAATACCTTCAATTGCAAAAATCCTAAGTTGAACAAGGGCAGAAAGAAGATTATGTAGTAAAAAATGGATTACTATACAAGTTTTTGTATAATGAACTGGCATTAAATAAGCTTGATATAGTTCATTAATATTTCATCATTTATATAATAGAAAATTTAATATAATACTCTGTTAGTCAGGTCTGATGCAAATTTTCCAAATTTTATTTCCATTTTTTTTAATTTTCTAAATTTGAACTCAAAATTGTTAAATACTTACCATTGTTAATGAAATATTCTACATCTTTTCAGGTTTAATTATATACAATAATTTCCATATATAAAGGACACTTCTATTTTTAGCAATAATATTAAAAACTTAAAGGATATTGATGTACATGTTCTTTGAATATTTTTTAAAAAAAGGGTTTTAACTTTAACCAAAGTCCTTTTTATATTTTTAAATTTTTGCATTGGATTTTTTATACTAAAATAAATTTTTGGCTATATTTAAATTTCTTAACTCTTTTAAGTCTAAAGTTTTGATTGTTAAATATAAATTTACCTTTTTGCATGAATAGTTTTTTCCATATTAGTGTGATTTTCATTTTTCATATTTTTATAAATATTTTAATATAAAAAACAATTTGCTTAGTAAAATTCAAAAAAAAAAAAAAAAAATCATTGATATTCATTTTGGTATTTGTTATGATGGAATAAAAAAATTTAATGTATAAGAGTATATAAATGTGTTTTAAAAAAGATTTGAATAATACATATCTGTATAATATTTAATAACCAGTATATCCTTTATTATCACTGCATTAATAGTTTGAAATTTGAAAAATAGTTGTTAAAATTTATCCTGTATTTTAGCTGGTGCCTGAAAATGAAGGAAGCAAATCCTCACTGAAAAGTTTCTTAAGGATTTATAAATAAGATTTTTAAGAATTGATAACTTAAGTAATAAGGATCTAAAAATAAACTTAAAAAGAATCCTTTCACAAATTTTAATTCAATTTTATATACTTAAAATAATGGTGTGATTTCATTTTACATCTGTAATTATGACATAGTTTAGAAACAATATTTGTTTATTTTAATATTATAGGATGACTCCTCAACAAATCCTTCAAAAGAAATAACTGACATTGCAGCAACTGCTGAGAGCTTCCAACCAAAAGGAAATACTTTATCGACAACACAGGTAGGAAATGTATTTTATATTTCAATGCTTCTCCAATTTTTTTATAATTATAAATTTAAGAAAATTAACGATACTTTTTATAATAGTTTGTAATTTTTCAGTATTTTCCATTTAATAGTGATTATTGTAATATAAGAATATGTGATATATTTGTTGCTATGTAATCATATTTTTTTTTATTAAATATTTTAACACCACACCATGAAAGTTATAATTCATAATTTTCTTGACAAAGGACTTGAAAATCATTTTTTAGTACAACTGTTTTACCACAAAAGTGAATGTCTCAGAAGACAGCTGTGGTACAGCAGTTAAACCAGGGATTTTTCCCCCCTTTCAAGCCCCTCCATCTCGAATTCCTTCGAGTAGTTGAGAGAGATTTAATTGCTGCTCTTCTAGTGACTGAAAGTTGTAAAAACTGGGATATTGTCAGCGGAGAATTTCGGCAAAATATGGATTTATTGTCTCTTTTTAAAAGGAAAGCATATTCATTCTCAAAAGAAATTTTCGATTATAACCAGTTTGTATTTTTGTTACCAGAAAAATATTTTCGTTGATTTTATGTTGTAAAAGTTTGACTGGTGAAGAAATTGAAAAGTAATTGGATTAATTAAAAGAAAATTATGCAGATTGTGATTCTGATTGAAGTGGTTGAGTCGAATCTAAATTCAATGATAATAGATTTCTTGATGACGTAATGATGCAGATTTCAACATATCATTTCATTTTAATTGATGTATTGCTGAAACAAATGCAAACTCCATAATTTTTAAACTGACGGTATACTTAAGTATTTCTGAAAAATTAATAATTTAGTTGATATACATGAAATTTTTATTTGTTTTTTCTGGAGATACTTTAAACTTTTTAGCAGATAAAACAAATAGGTATGATTTACATACATAGAATATAAAAATGCACAAAATGTCTTTTTTATTTTTATAAAAAGGAATTCAACTATATTGTTGATTGAGTCCTTGATTTGCACAATTTCATATTTAAAAGAGTTTGAGATTCTCCGTGGTGTATGAGTTAAGGGATTTCGCTATTCTCGCTATTAATAAATTGGTAGGCTAGTACCTGAGATGGTACACTCTTTTTAAATTTCATAATATTCTGGAAAAGAAACATAAGTCCTCACATATTTAACATTTAACATCCCTAACAAAATGTCTATTTTTTGTCCAATCCTGATCAAAATTGCTGGTTTTGAGACTGATAAGTGTATATATAAAGTCACTTTATAGTTGTGAGTATACTATGCACTTTTAATATCTCTGATATATTTAAATAAAAAAATTTTTAAGATAATTTAATAATCCATCTTATATATACAAAGTTTAAAACATAAAAGAACTCAGATTTAGTATTAATCTTTTCTTTTTCCCAGATAAGAACTTTATAGAAATATTTTTTGAGACTAATATGAGTACATTTTAGAATTTACTCTTTGAATGAACACCTTTAAAAGTCTCGTTCATTGAAAATTGAAAAGATTTTTACAATTTATGATTAAAACAATTAACCTAAATGTATTATATCAACATAGTGATTAGTTCAACTTTAGAATGATCCCACAACATTCATTTTATAAGATGTTTCATAACTAGTCAGAAATGAAGGAAAAATTCTAAATAGAAGAGCATATCTGTATAAAAATTACTCATAACACAAAATATTTATAAAAAAATGAAACAAATATCTTTATTTACATTTTTTAATATCAGGCATGCTGTTTTTTTTTTTTTTTTTTTTTTTTTTTTTTTTTTTTTTTTTAAACATATTCAATTAGTTTGTTTCTTATCATTTTTCTAGTAGCCAATTCTGTTACTTAAAAAAATCTGTTATTTGAAATATGTATTTTGATTGCTAATAAATCAATGAAATTTATTATAAACAATCAGAAATCAGTAAATTTTCTGTTATAAATTAATACATATTACATCATAATCTACAAAATAGACTAAATTCAATCCACATATATACACATTTATGTCTTAAAATTTTTTAATCAATTCTCAATAAGATATGTTATGCAACAAATGGGAAAAAAAGTCAATTGGTTATTGATAGAGTAATTAATGTAAACCCCAAAACATTTTCATCTAATTGTATTGGAGGATTGAAATAACAGGTAAATTTCTATTAATTACATAATGCAGAAAAGTAAAATTTTGAAGACTTCGAAAACAGTGAAAATGGGGATATACTCTTAAAAATTTAAGAACAGAACTTAAAACATAAAGAAAAAAACTCATGAAAGCAAAAATCACGAGATGCTCAGTCAGAGGTTTAACAAAAAATAACAGAATTGGTCTAACAAGAAATGAATAATGTTTTTCATGTCATTTGGTATTTTATTTCAATATACATCATAGCTATTGTAAAATAAAATAATTAAATATTGTAATTAAGTTAAAAATATATCTTTTGCTTACTTCATCTCTTTGTGGGGAAATTATTTCTGAATATAAAGTTAAATTTCTGATGAAGCTATAAAAATCATTGCTTGATAGGATTTCTTTAATTTATTTTTATGTAATGTTATAATAATTTATCATTACTGTTACATTTTTTAGGTTTGCACTAAAATTCCTTTTTTATTGAAACACCAACTTCGAGAATATCAACATATAGGATTAGACTGGTTAAATGCCATGTATGACAAAAAACTAAATGGTATTCTTGCGGATGAAATGGGACTTGGAAAAACAATCCAGACAATTTCAATATTAGCTCATCTTGCTTGTGAAAAAGGTAGGTAATTTTTGAGCATTCATAATTGATACTCTTAAAGGAATGGCATCCTTTTAGATTATATATATTCTGTCTTTTTTATAGTTAATTTCATTGGAAGTTTTTAATTTACATAAATATCAAAACAGTTGATACTTAATTAAAAATTATTCTGAGATTAAGGAAATAAAATAATATAGACTAAATTATGATATTTTTTCAAAATAAGTTAGTATTATCATTTCCTTAACTAAATGATGTAATCTCAAAGTCTGTATATGGTTTTTGTCAAGCATCTCTTGTTTTCTTGTTTTAGGTATATGGGGTCCACATTTAATAGTTGTACCTACTAGTGTAATGCTAAACTGGGAAATGGAATTTAAGAAATGGTGTCCTGCATTTAAAATTCTTACTTATTATGGAACACCTAAAGAGCGAAAGCAGAAGCGTGTGGTAAATATTTATAATTCTTGTCTAAAATATTATTTATATTGAATTTTTCCTTACTTTGAATAAATTTGATATTTAAATATTTTTTTCCAAATAAAATATTAGGGGTGGACTAAGTTCAATGCATTCCATGTTTGTATAACATCCTACAAGTTAGTTGTTCAAGATCACCAGTCTTTCAGAAGAAAGAAATGGAAATACTTAATTTTAGATGAGGTATAAATATTTTAAAAATATTTGCTTATTTTTATACACTTAAGTGTTAATAGTTACTGATTTATTTTCCCTAATTAGTTTTATTAATTATTAAAATTTTAGGGGGGTTATGGTAAAATCATTAAATTTGAATTCTGCAATATTAATAATAATGAATTTTTTTTTTCTAACTAAATTATGTTTATGTTGATTGCATTTTGTCCATGATTAAATTATCTTAAGAACATTATTTTTTGTATAAATATATTTATACACATAAATTGAAGCAAAATCTTGAATAAGATTTTGGAACATTTTATTTTATTTCTTTATCTCAAGTTTAATTTATTTAATACTAAAGTGTTATGATGTTCTTTTAATTAATCATAAAGAAAATAAACATTGAATGGAAATTTCTGTAAAAAATAAAAGTTTTCTTAAATTATATCAATAACTCTAGAAAATTTTTAGCTATAATAATATATGGCTAATTAGAAAGTATAATTCATATATATGATTTATATTTAAATTCAATAAACTTTTTTAAGAAAATTTTAAATTGAAGTTTGTGATCTAATTTCCATGAAATAATAATAATTGTATGTCAAAGAAAGTTAAAGCAATATTAAATTTGGGTAATTTTCTTTATATTTCTTGAATATTTAATTTTTATATTTTTAACTCGTTCTCTTAACTATGAAATGGCATAAATTTCACTGATATTTTATTTGCATTCTAATTTTCCAGTGAGGAAAACATTTATGCGATAAATGAACTCTGTTTTATATATTATCCAAATTTCTTAAGTTAAAATAAGGTTCTTAAGAAATTTTTGAATGATTATAAAATTTGAAACATACCATTAAGAATCTTTAAGAAATGCCCTTATTGTATTAAATGCATATAAGATTTTAAAATTTTTTATTTTAATAGGAATTGATTTCAGTGTAAAACGTAAAAATTTTTGGTACCATAACTGATATTTATGAAAATTGTGACTATAACTTGTGAACTTATTTGTAATAAATAATTTTATATTGTCCTTCATGTTTTAGGCTCACCATATAAAAAACTTCAAATCACAAAGGTGGCAAATGTTGCTCAACTTTCAAAGTTCACATAGATTACTTCTTACTGGAACTCCTCTTCAAAATAATTTAATGGAACTGTGGTCTCTAATGCATTTTTTAATGCCAAATGTCTTCCAATCACATCGCGAATTCAGAGAATGGTTTGTAAATCCATTTACAGGAATGATTGAAGGCAGCCATGAATACAATGATAGTTTAATAAAAAGGTTACACAAGGTATGTTTTTGTTTCATTTTTTTTTATTTGCAGCTTAGTTTCAACATGATTGTAAATATCTTGATTATATTTAACAGATTCATTTATGTAATCTTAAACTTACTTTTCTGAAATTTATTCAGTTAACTTAATTTAAAACAGAATATGGTTTCATTCATAAATTTCCAATTGAAAGTTTAAGTAAGGTTTCATGCCATTCTTCCTCAGTATAAGATTTATTACTCATTATTGTAAATTTCTTAGTATTATCAACTTATAAAATTTAAAAAAATATTTAATATTTTCATGTGCCAAGTACGGAATATCACCAAGCATTCATTGTTAAATTTATAATTCAGAATCTAATAGCTTCAAAAAAAATTTTTTTTTTTTTTCCTCAAATAAATAAATCTTTTCATTGAATTTATAATTTGTATTATTTTCTTAAAGTATTTATTTATTGCTTCTAAATTAATTTTATAAATGTTCACTTAAATTATAAAAATTTAAATGAACATTTATATAATTTAATTACTTATTTAACATTAAGTATTACTTTGAGTTATCATCATGTAAGTAAAATTATCATGCATAATGAAAGTAAGAGAATTTAAAAGCTGAGTCACAGAAAATACAATTATCAAAATATAAAGAATTAATCCTCTGCAAAATAATTTAATTGAATATTATTTGAGTTTATAATTTTCATTTATTTTCTGTTATATTATGTATTCAACATAAAGTTAATGATTTTGTTTGATAACTATCAATTACTAATTCTGTCTGGAGTATAGTAAATACCTAATGTTGAATTTTTATTTCTAATATACTTTTTTTAATTATAACTATTATGAGAACTTAAAGAAAAGCATGTACACACACACACACACTTCTTCTTCATTAAATATTTTGCTTCATTGAAAACATAAACTTCATAAAATAATTTACAATTTTGTAGGTACTCAGGCCATTTCTACTCCGCAGATTGAAATGTGAAGTAGAAAAGCAACTTCCTAAAAAATATGAGCATGTTGTGATGTGCAGACTTTCTAATAGACAACGATATCTTTATGATGACTTTATGTCCCAAACAAAGTAAGTGCAGTTTCTATTTCTTTCTGAAATTGTTGTATAAAATTATCTATTTCATTCTCTATTGATTTGTTTTAATTGGTTAAATAATTTATTATTTAAATCTGTCAAAACAAGCAGAATTTTTCTTATTTTCTATAATAAAGAGATTTTTAATTAGAGTGGATAAGGAAAACCTAATGCCAAGTCATAATTAAATGAGTATTCAACTCATTTAATTACAATTGGCACGAGATAAGTTCATTTTATATAGAACTTTTTAATATCAGTAAATGAAAATTTCTTTTCTTAATTGACTTAGCATTTCATTTAGCTTTTAAAATAGCATGTAAAGAGCTATAACAAAATATTATGAAAGCCCATTCTATATTCTAATGTTTCATCACAAAAAAAGTAGTCTCTTTTTTATGTGATTTGAAAATCTATTTTTATCCTTATCTGTTAAGCCATGAATTATTTTTATTAGTAATATATGACTAAATGTATCCTTTTGAAAGTTAGCAAGTAGCTTTGATTATTGAAAATCCAATACAGTATTGTTCTTGATTTTGCCCTATGATTTTCAATTTTTTGAGATTTCAGATTTTCAAATTCTGGTTTTTTATTCATTTTTCAACTTTTTAAGAATTGCTTTATTCAAAATATTTATTGATTAAAAGTGAAAAATTTTAATTCATCAAATATGTTCTAAAAGTTGTATAATTTTTTTTAGAGGATTACCTACAATACAAATAAATTGCCATTTTACTAGTTCTTGAAATTTAATATTTTTATTAATATGAATTAATGTAATAATTGTTTGATTTTAACAAAGCAATTGATTGGGAACTAGGTAAATGTTAAATTTAATTAACATTTACTGATACATAGAATTAAAACTGATCTCTGAAATTCTTTAGACATTTTGTATATTTTGATATTATATTAAACATCTGATAATGCTTTTAACAAGACTAATATTGCTTAATTCTTTTATTTTTAATCTCTTAAAGAATTGAAAAAATTATAAGTTTTTAATCAAAATTTGTACTCCTTTTTGTAATTTCTTTTTTGTTTCCATATGTATGTTTTAAAATATTTTATTTATATATGTATATTTCATAAAAAGCCAGCATAAGTTTCTTTAGTAAATAAATGCTTTAAGATTTTTTTTCAACAATTTCTTTTCATTTGTATCTTGGAGTATTATATTATTACTTAACAAAATTTAAAATTTATTTTTTAGAGTTTAATTTCTTATCCTTCTTTTCCCCATTTATATATATATATATATATTCTCATTGCATGCTTTCTGTTAAGAAATGGTGACATTCATTTTGTTTCACCATTCCATTACTAAAATAAATATTCATTTCTAACTATTAATTTTGCTTGTGAGATTGCATAAATTTTTAATTTTTCTTTTTTGAAGTATTTGTGGTGTGTTATTTATGCATTTTTATTAAATTGCAATTAAATGTGCTTTATTTTATGTCTACTAAAATATTTCTGTGATTTCTTAATTATTTGAAGAATAACATTTGTGATCAGTTAATCTTTCAATTCTATTGCAATCAATAATATATATAAATGGCAGCATCTTTTTTTGATAGATCTTAGTGCTCAGTGTTATATTTTTTAAATGTATATTATATTTTAAAAAGAAAAGAAAGAGATAAAATCTTGAAATAATTATGAAGTAATTTTTATCATTTTGAACTTATAAAGAATTCCCTATATATTACAGATTTCCATAAATTCTATTACTATTTTGATTAATTAGAATATAAACTATTTTTAAATCCTTTCTCTTTTTTAATTCTGCTTAGCAGAATTCTCAATATGGCAACAATCACTTAATATTTTTTAATCCATATTATTTCATAAATATTAATAATGCAACATATTAAATGCTCAAATAGTTTAAATTTAACTAATAAATTTTTTCATCCTTTCAGATAGGAATATTATTTTGAACTAATATATTGTTATTTGTCTAGGACCAAGGAAACCCTTGCTACTGGCAATTTCATGAGCGTAATAAATATTTTAATGCAACTTAGAAAAGTTTGTAACCATCCAAATATGTTTGAAGAAAGACCTACTGTTTCTCCATTTTTAATGGAAGGTGTTACGTTTCACACTTCGTCTTTAGTAAACAAGGCATTAGAATATGATCCATTTAGGGTATGTTGCTATATCATAATAATTTAAAATTCCATTTACCATGTTAGTATATTATAGCTTAAATTTCTGAATTACATGTGCAGCTTAAGGTATTTTTCTTTCAATGTCAAATTAAAGTATTTTTGATGATACTAATTGTAAAGCAAGATTGAGAGGGGTATCACAAAAATTTTTTTAAATCAAAAATGCAAGACATTGACAAGTTATTAGTCTTGGGGGAAAAAGATGTGCTACCCCTTTTTTCTAATTTTATTATTATTAGATAAGTTAGTCTCTGAATGATAACTTGTTAAAGATACGACACCTGAGTAAATGACTATTGAAAATAAGTAATAAAATTGCATTTAGAATTAAGACGTGTCTTAATTGAAAATATTGTTTTAAAACAACATTGTTAGAACTCTAAAATTTTGGCATATTTTTAAATCAATTTCTGAAAAACTTTGATTTCATAATTTGTAATAATTTAACTCAGACTTTTGTTTGAAAGCAGTGTTTAGTTCTATTGACATCTATTAAATACGATTTGTCAAATTGATTGCTGAAATACAAATAGTTTGATTGTAAGTTAAGTTATTCATAGATTTAATTTTTACTGTATGTGGTTGAATATGTTTGTTGCTAGGCATACCACTTTATATTATATGTCTCTTTTTTAAACAGGCTTCCAATTCTATCAGTGAGAATAGAAATAGGAAATAAATCTGTACAAAATAACAAATTTCATATCTAAGAATACTTAAGAGCTGCCATAAATTAAATTACCAGTTAGGTTTCCTTTTAAACTTATAAATCTGTTTTTTGAATTAGCAATTTTTTTAAAAATCAGTTAAAATTAGACTGGGAAAGAAATGCTCATTCTTTGATTTTATAATAGCCATGCAGATTTTTAAACAACATCAATGGGTTTGGATAAAGCCTCAATTTTTTAAAATTATTGTGAATTTTTTTCTGTAATTTGAAAAATGCAATAGGAAAAAAGGTGTTAGTAGTTGTCTACATATTGGTTGTTGTCAAGTTTGGGGATTTTTCTGCCTTTCATAAAGTTAAATACACAATAGGATATTGACATACAGTAAAACATCGATTTTGCTTTCCAAATTATAGCATTGTTGTGATAGTTAAAAAAAAAAATTGAGTTGAGTAAAAACCAAATTTTGTTATAGATATTAAATGAGACTGAAAAAATATTTATAGTTATTGTGTAGTTGCATGTAATGCAAAATGTAAGCTGTTAAAAAAAACTATGATAAAATAGATAATCTTTTAGTTTTTATTGTCATGATTGAAATTTGTACTTTAGGTACAACATTTTAATATGATTTTTATATCAATCTGTACTTAAATATTTTTAATCTATGAATGGTCCAAACTTGATACTAGTCTAATAAATAGAGTTGTAGACTGCAAATAGGTTTGATTGGGTATTTGGCTATATGTATGTTATCATTGCATAGTGTTCTTTTGAACAAAAGCTAAAAATATAAGCATCAGATGTTATTTTCTTGAAATATTGAACAGGTGACATATTTAGAAAAAGAAATTACATAAATATTTGACACATTACATTTTTCCAAAAATTAAAAATTAATTTGATTTAGGTGAATATTTTATCTACTGTATTGTATTGTGTTATCATTATCTGCTTTTTCTGATTACTGCACTAAACACATTGTTATTTTTTAAAATTTTATTTAAGAAATTGGATTTGATAAGGTTAATGTTAAACTAACTGAGAATTTTAAGACTTAGATTTGTGAATGTTTATCCAGTTTGTTATTTATGTATACAATTAAGGTCTATGTTTTTTAATATGAATTTTAGCAATTCAAATAAATCTCTGTAATAATTAATTATTATTCTACTGTTGTACATTTATACCTTCAGTGTTAAAATTAATTCAATCTATTATAAGCTGAGTGTACTGATTAGTGTTTTGAGTCAACAGTTTTTAGATTTGATTCTCACCCTGGATATTGTGCTTATAGTGATTCAAACTGGGGACTAAATTTCTACTGTGCCTTATATGCTAAATGACCATTGGCATATAAGACAGTGTGAGACATAACACATATACACTATTTCAAATAAATATTCAGGCATTTATGTTTATAAGGTTATCTGCTGCTTTGATGTACAGTCATGCCTTCTTTACTTAAATAATATGCGTGAAAGAGCATTAGCATTAGTCACATATAAATCATTTTGGAAGGAAAACTCCAAAATTGACAGTCACTTTTTATTTAAAAAATAAATCAAATATGAGTAGTATTGTCAGAATGGTCTTCCGCCCAGCTGACGCACAAAACTAAGAGACAAACAAGCATTGTTAAAAATAAATAAAAATAATTAAAAAAAAAAACCACCAAATTAAAGACCCAAATACTCATGGAGTACCTACAAATATCCAGGACTGTTTCAATAAATACCAACTGCATAGAAATACCTTTGCTTGTTGAATGCAAGTTTTTTGCTTGTTGTGGTCATGCTGCTCCTATAAGCTTTTATAAAAAAATGTCTATTTATGGTACTTGGCTGTGAAGAATATTGAAATTGGATGGTAGATGAGTGGAAGCAAGTTTCCTGGATTGTTGAATCCAGGCTTGAGCTCAACCAATCATATAGCATAGTCAAAATGCCCAGCATTTGCCCAAATACATTGTGTCTGCAGTAAAGTTTCATAGTGGTGTCATTATGGTTTCGAGCTGTTTCTTGTGGTATGGACTAGGACACTTAATCTCATATCATGGTAACCTCAATATTGATTCCTAATCCTATAGTTAAGGCAACAATGTACTTCTTATCCTGTTGCAGTTCTACAGGTTGAATCATTATTACTTTTAGGATGACTATCCTACTTGTCATGTTGTGATAACCAACATGGATTAGTATGCTGCAAAAGGGTGAATCATTTGAATTGACTCGCTCAAAATTTAGACTTGAATACTGTGGAGCACCTCTGGGGTGGCATGGATCGTTAATTTAGGGGGGGGGGGCGCATTCGCCTGAAAGAAAATACTGCTGTTCATTACCTAAACATTTGTGGAAAGTTTGCCCTAGAGTGTAAAGGTAGCATTTTTTGTAGCTTCATTCACCATGCAAAAATTGCTTCAAAGTGAGGGCTCTATCAACTATTGAATAAGAATAAATCATGTTAATCTCTTTTATTGAGTGTTCAAATACTCATTGGTAGATAGTGATAGTGGATGTTAAAAAAAGAATCTTATTTAAAGGATCACACTTTAATTAATTTTTTACTTTCTTGTTTAATTAAACATGTATTTGAAACTAGTTTGGTTTTATCAATGTTTTAGTTTTTGTTTATAATAATCTAATTACACATTATTTATATCCAATGTCCCTTATAAAAATTAAAAATAGAATATGTATTTTATAATAACATTAGTTACATATCTTGATATTCTTTCATTCACCATGCAAAAATTACTTCAAAACAATTATCAAGTATTCTTTAAAATTCTTGTATAAATAGAATTTAAAAATTCATTTTATTCTATTTTATGATTATTTGGCTAATTTGATCTGACATTTAACTGGTTTTAAAAATTTTCACTCCAATATTATTTGAAAATTTAAATTTTTTTCTTTTATAATTTTTTTGTTAATTTATTTTTTAGCAAGTTAGTTTACAATCATTGAATCTTCTACTGGCGGATCTTGAACTCTCCTTAACTGCCTTTGCTGCTCATCGTGTAAAAAAATTCCAGACTCCACCAAAATTAATTGTTGAAATAGATAACTTACCAGAACCACCACCTGCTTGTCCTGCAGTCAAGATGAAAGTGAATTTTTGTAATTCTCAGGTAAGTTTTTTTTTCCTCCTTTGTGTCAAAAAACACACATTTCCTTTCTTTGAATATATACTTCAAAATTTGCTGTATATATATCAGCAAATACTTTTATATTTTGCCTAAAAGAAAGCCTATTTTTAAAATTTTGTGTCAAATTAATTTGGAGGTATCTGTTTATATTTTCTGTTTTCCAACAATAATTTATATTTTAACAATTATTAATGTTTAAATAAAAAAATCTCCTGTTTATACAAATGACTGCATGAAGCTGTCTCTATTGTTATTTCTGATACTATTTCGGTATAGCATTGCTACTACAGATCCATAGGTCCCTCAATCCTATCAATATCAAGAAACAGATAGTGATTTGCAAGAAATTCCTCCTTAATAAATTCCTGGAGCAAGAGAAAATATTGGGAGCTAGCTCTGTAGACACTGTATTTACTACAAGTAGGATAGAGTTTGCATTTGCCATCAAATTTAATTCCATAAATACGGCCATTAGCAAATATAAAATATATAGTCTGGCAATCTCCCGAACCCTTAAAGGCAATAGAATACTAATTATGATCAGGTGGAGTGCTCCAGGCAGCTCAAATACCTCTTTTTCAAATAGAATGCCTCTCAGTGTAGATAAGAGTAGCATCAGTTTGGAGATGGACTACTGAACCTTTTAGCCATAATATCAGCCCTCTCATTTCCATGAATATTGACATGAGAAAATATCCATTGCAAATGTATGCTGTAAAAGGGAGAAAGTTGCAGATCAAGATGGAAATCCTGACCACATCACCAATTTTTGACCATAGATCCAATAGATTTTCTGACCATTGATTTTTTTTTTTATAATATTATGTTTTATTTTAATTTACAAAAAACAAGCAAAAATCAGTACATAGCTTTTACTTTAAATGAAAAATTTTATTCAGCATTTTACAACTGTGTTAATCAAATTGTATCTATAAATTATTTTTCCGGCAGATTAGATTCAGTGCAATAATAAAATAAACAAAATAAGGATCTAATCGTGAGAGTAAAATTGTATTTAATCTACATAAATTATTAATAATTTTTTTGAAAATTAAAAACCACAGGAAAGCACTAAAAACATTTTCTCCAAGCTGGAATAATAAATAAATTGTAATATTGCTTAGTATCTAGTTGTATATAAAATTTCCTTCACACTTTCAGGGATCATCAAATTCTTCATCAGGGTCAGCTCAATCTCGGACTCCAGCTGCTACTGCAGCTCGTTTACCTTTGACAACACCGAATAGAGTTACTGTGCCTGTTGGACCAACATTATCTCAACCTCAAAGATTGATGGTTATACCTGGCCAGCAGGGAACACCTTCACGTGCTGTTAGTCCAGTAGCTGCTGTTGGTTCTCAACCAGTAAGCCAGCCAGAACAGTACACATTACAACTTGTCCAGTCTGGTGGTGGTAAGATTTAAATGGAATTTAAAAATTATCAATAGCTTCTCTGTAATATAAAGTCTATTAGGTATTCACAAAACCACTTTCACAATTTATAATTTGTTAAATTTAATAGCATTTATACTAATTTAAACTGATCTCAGTGGCATGACAGCTCTATTTTGTTTCGGCATACAATATTTTTGTGACATGTTATGTGAAGCATATGTCCCAAATAGATGGTCAGCCTAATGGGAAAACTCCAGTGTTTAGTTTCCTAGCATGTAGTTTTATCAACCCTCTTGAGGAACGAAAGTCTGTTGAGGCTTTTGCCTATCCCTAAGACAGAACTTACGAACATGAATCACTAACACTACACCACCAGGCTTCAAAAGGGTTTACACAATTCTTTCAAAGTGATACTTTTACAGTAGTTTTGGAAACATCTGGAATTTTGATTTGTTTCTTCAAAAATAGTAAAGAGCTCCTAAAAAAATTTCAGAGCCCTGGTTTGAATTATTCATTTTTGTATCAGAAATGTAAAATAAACAAATTGCAAAAGCTTCAAGGGTTACTTTTACTAAAAAATTTTGTTCATGTACTCATTAAGAAAATAAAAAATCCCTAGTTACTTCATAAAATTGCAAGAATCCAATCTGATACAGTATACAGGCTTTTGCATTTGGCATCCATACTGGATTAACTTGTTCATAAGATTTAAGTATAAGATCATGCTGGTAGTGAACAAAAATATAAAAGCTTAAAAAAAATGTTTGATTACTGAAATGTATTTATCACTATTGAAAAATGCAAAATTGTGCTTTATGATGTTGATTTATAAAAATTATGTGAGTGAGCTTTTAAAACCTATAATAGAATATTCCAAAAATGCTAAAAAAAATCCATTATTTAACCCAATCACTGATCTTAGGCAAAACAGCAATTATTCAATTTTATAAATAAAATAAAATAAAATAAAAATCATTATTATAGTTAATACTCATCTGAAGAAGTATTATTTGCAAAAAATGTGTATTAAATGCAAAAAATATATAATAGTAACTTAAGCCATAAAAAATTTTCTGCTACTAAAGTCATAAGAAAAGTCATTACACTGAAATTTTAACTAGAAGCTGCATTTTTGTTTACATATACTTTGACAAACTTGGTTATATATATCTTACATACACAAATCTTTTCGCTTTTATAAAAAAAAAATGTGTGTCTCCTTTAACATTTTTATTTACTTTAAATTTTGTAATTATACATCATTTTTATATAATTCTAGCTTTTATACTGAGATTTTAATTTTACTATGTGAACATTATTTACTTGTTATTTTAACGTTGCTTCAGTTTTAAGAAAAAGAATTGCTTACGCAAAATTTAAGTTTGCATCTTGTCTATTTTTAAATCTTGCTATTTAAAATTCAACCATACACTAAAAAATTTATTGGAAGAGAGAAAGTTTAATGTAAAGAATTCTGAATACTTAATATATATATATATATATATATATATATATAAAGTGCAAGGAAGTATGAAATTGTAAATATTAGCACTTCCTACAAAAATTTAATAGGACACCTAGAATAGAACCTATATAAACCCTATTTTACTATGTCTCATAACCCATGCCAATTCGCTTGAGTTATCAGACGTTTCCCTTTATTGTTATTAAATTTTAAGTTTTTCTATGAAATATTTTAATTAACAAAAGAATATTAATGAAAATAAATGTTAATATTTTTTTTTAAAAAAAAAACTTTTTAATTGTGTAAAAAATGGGAAAATAGTTTCTTACTGTTATATGTAATATATTTTAAACCTTAAATAATCTCAATTTTAATTTTGGCATAGCTTAATGCC
This sequence comes from Latrodectus geometricus, assembly GCA_026290005.1. NCBI lineage: Eukaryota > Metazoa > Arthropoda > Arachnida > Araneae > Theridiidae > Latrodectus > Latrodectus geometricus. The sequence continues at coordinate 163,714 of JAPDSC010097023.1, forward strand.
TATTTTAAAGCCTCATGCACTTTTAATCTGCAGGGTATTCTATACTGCGGGCCTGGTCATACATAAATGCATAGCATTGAACTTAATTCATTTTGATACATTGCTTATTCATTTTAATGCTATTCTACTTTTCTCATTTAACTCTTGCTTCTATAAATGTTGCATGAAAATTAAATTTGTGTTTTTCTTAAATTTCTGTAATATCTCTCATTAGCTGTTGCTTCACTTGCACCACTTGGCGGTCTAACTCTGCAATTACAACCAGGCCCTCAAGCTGGTAATCGTGTTCAGTGCATTCAGTCTCTGATTGGTGGCATTGGCCGTGTTGTGCAGACTGCGGCTGGTGCTCATTTTGTGATAACATCTGTTGCAAACTCCGTTTCGGAGCAGCCACAGATACAGCCAACATTGACTACTACTATTGCGCATCCTTCTGTAAACATTTCTGCTACAAATACCCAGCCTCTTGTATTAGGAACAAACATTTCCACTGCAACTGGTAATGGGTATTACCTTTTCTTTAATATAAATTGCTTTTAAATTACTAATATTTTCTTTTTAAAATTGCATTTTTATATGGACTAATATTACACTAATAGATTACATTTTGTAGCATTTTAGTTCTATTTTGCTTGAAATTTTATTTGTAGCAATTATATGAAAGAATAGATAAGTTATCTAAGGCAAAATTTAAATCATATACATATCAATGTTTTCAAAATTTCCTTTTGTTTTGAAAAAATTCTGATATCAGTAGCAAATTTAATGTCTTCTTATCCTCACTGTTGGTAGTAGGGAAGTTTAAAAAATTCAGATCTGTAAAAAGTTCATAAAAACTGAAATAAATACCTATTGAATACAATCAATTTGAATGTAACCCCACCAAATGTTTTATGGATCTTAATGTAAAACCATTTTTCTTAGTATGTACTTATAGAGTTATAAGCCAGTATTGCATTCTTTCTTACCTCATGATATTTTTCCACATGTTCCATAACATTTGGCTTTTTAAAAATTATTACAAATATGACACTTTACATTATCATTTTTCTTTTGATCCTTAATTCTAGTGTTTCTTATTGTAATATGCTTGCTCAAAACATAATTGAAAACCAAGAAAATAATTTTTAATTTTATAAAATTATTAAAAGTGCTTTACTTATAAATAATTTTAAAGTTTTTATCTTATTATTGTAACTTGTGAATATAATTTCACTGTAACTAAAGCAATTGGTTAAAAAATGTTTTGATTAATGTTATTATTTTAACCTTGTCTAATTTATGCATTGCCTATAATCCATATGTATTAGAAAGCCATTTCTCAATTATTCTTTATTTGTTAACACGTGATTATAGAAATGAATTTGATAAAAATTGTTTTCAAATTCATGTATAATTCTAAGCAAAGTTTTATTATTATGTGATATTTTATTATTTCATTGGCAGTAAAAATTTACATTTGAGCTTATAATTTAAGACCATTTTTATGTAGAAAAATCATAAATTATTTTTCAACTAAAAGCTTCTCCGAATTGATTGGCAAATATAATTGACATATCTGGTATGTGAACCTGTGTTAAACCCATTTGCTTTTACATTGGCTCCTAAATGAATATTCTCTTCCTATTTAATTATTTACATACAAATATAATCGAATAAATCTTTTGTTACTGTTTAATGATGTTTTTTAACTATAAATGGAGTTTAAAAATTTTTAAAAATATTCATTCCTAAATTGACTGTATGGATTGAGGAAATTAAAATCTATTTCATTTGATATAAATAGTATTTAAATTCCAGTTAACACAATTTATAAATTCCTGTGATCAGTAAAAATCACATATGACTACAGTTTATTTTGAAAATTTCAATTTGATGCTAGTACAACTTCTGTATTTTGCTTTATGGTTAGGATCTGTCTCATAAATTCAAACCGTTTGCGTTTGGCGAAGGGTTTCGCTTGTTATGCACAAAAAATGCGGAGAAGCGCCATAGCGCTTCTTTTGTTTTGTTAATTAAATTACTATGCATTTCATTCCGCACTTTTTGCATGTATATAAAAGAACTCTTCAGCACTTGAATGGTTTAGAAATTTTTTTATTTTAAAGATAATGTGGAGTGTAAAATAAAAAAATTATTATTATACTGTACTGTGTGTGATTTTTTCCCCTTTTGAGTATCTACGCTTTTATTTTTTTTTACATTATAATACTATTTGGATATAAAGGAAAGTTGGAATTCGTGTCCAGAAACAAGCATTGTTCAGGACACCAAAAAAAAAAAAAAATGATTCAGCAAATGAAACCACTAATAAAGCTGCATTAATTTATTTTTTTCACTGAAGCAGGTATTTGGCACTGATGTGGTTGTAGAGGCAGAATAGATATATTTAAAAAAATATCTGTATTTACTAATGTTTGCATTATATTCTCTTTGATCAAACTATATTAAATAAAGTCAGGGAAAAATCATATATTAGTTTAAAAATAGATACTTGTTTTCTTTTCATATATTTGTTTTTCATAACATGCAGTTTACGTGAATGAAGTTCAGACTTAGTTATGGAAAAATTATACATTTTTCTTTAAATTATTATTGTTAAGAGTTTAACTTTATATTTCAGGCTATGGGATTCCTGACTATTTCCATTTTATTTATTATATGTGTTATTAAATAGTAAATCACTATATGTTTCTGTTATTTGTATTAACTACATTAATAAACAAATTTATAGCTTCAAATCTTTCGTAGTAACTATATTTTCTGTAATTATTTAGGATATGAGAAAGGAAGATGCATCATATGCCCCAGTTTGCTTCAGTTCTAATTATCTGAAATAATTTGCTTGCAATTTATTAATTATAGCCTTTGCACACATTGATTTATATAACTATATGATTGTCAAGTTAAAAGGATTTTTCACAAGCAGTTACACCCCAACTTGTGATTATTTGCAGGCCTTTTATGATAAAAATTGTTTTTTATAGTTAAAGTTCAATTCATAGTAGTAAAGGTGTAAGTTAGAGAATGATAATAATAAAAGCTTGAAATTAGGTGTTTTGATTTTTAAGCTGGTGAAATCCAATATTAATATAATATGATTATTATTTATTAAGATAACTATATATCATAGTAATCATGACATATGTGCAATTAAATTTGAAACAAAATTAATTTACTACTGAAGAATAAATTTTTTAGTAAAATTTCTTAAAATTCTTGTGTTCACTAATCAATTTTGCTATATATAAGTATTTTGAATGAACAAGGCACATCAAATAGTGCTATTTATGTGAATAGATCAGATCTTTTATATTGATAGATTATTAAAAAATACTTTATATTTATAATTTTTTATTTTTGAAGGTTTTATGCTTAAAGGCTAAAAATGTAAAGTCAACTTAAGCTGCATAGTTTTAAAAAGTAAAGCAATCAATTCTGTTTTTTAATACCTATACAATTATTTTAATTGTTATTAATTATTATCGTTTATATTATAAGTTTTACCCTTAGTATTAAAGTGATTTATTGTCCTTTTAAAATTTTCTGTTCATAATTTTTTTTTCTTTTTTTAGTCTTACCTCAAGTACAAAAAATTACTGGTTCTGCTGTAACTCCACCTACATTATCTTCCTTTAATAGACCACAAAACAATTCATCTACACTCAATAATCCAAATCTACACAATAAGCCAGTTGGTAGAGTTGCACCCTTAAATGTTCATCCACCAACAAGCTCAGCTAGCTTAGGTAAAAATTCCTTCTTATTTGTGTAAAAATTTGTATAAAAATAAAGTTACTTCTTGTAACTAGTGTTGATCATTTTGACATACACTAAGGTTGAAATAGTATAACATAGGTCACAATCAGACTTGAAAGGATCTATTAATCCTCAACAAAAAGATTTAATGAGTTATTATGATTGCAGAAAGCTCATCATTAAAGTTTGCAAGCTTCTAGTATTTTTGAATTAGCAATTTTTCAAAAAGTAATTATTTAAATTGAGGTGAAGAATATACATGTATTTAATTTTTTCATCTCTGGGATTTTTGGGAATTTGTAAACATTTAAAATCAGTTTCAAGAACTGCTTTTAAATATTGCTTTTATTTTTGACATTGTTATAAAAAATAAATGGTGTTGATAACAATTAAAAATAAAGGATATATAATAGTTATTCATTGTGTCTGTCAATTTATATATGTTTTGGAATGTTTATCAAATGACAGCATAAAAAAATCATGAATAACAAGGTATCTGCACTGCTAATACATTTTTAATAATTTCTTTCAAAAAAAAATTTATGTTTTTATGTTTATCTGAATGACTTTTTTTATTAAATTAAAATATCTGTTTGGAGTATTTCATTTAAAAATATAATAGGGAAAGTGCTTATTGTAAATTATTGATTGTTTGAAAAGTTTAAAAACTCGATCATTTTTTACATTGCTAAACTTACTCTTCCAAATAACTATTATTTCTATAATTTATTTTGTTAATTTCTGTGAAGTGACACACATTTATGAACTTTATATATATAATAACTATTAAAAAATTGCATGTGATACATGATGCATAGTTTCAGTAGTTTATTAATTAATTTAAATTATTTTCATTGTAATTTTTCTCTCAATAGCTCATTGATTTAATTCTCATCTAGAGCATGGTAATTCATGGTGGTTATCTATAAATTCCTTTTAAATTTACCTATATACTCATAAAAGACTTAAGCAAGAAAGAACCAAAGGCATTTTGTAATTTTCTACATCATGACAGAATAGCTGCTTCTCTGATTTATGAAGTACTTTGCTACCAAAAGATATTCATATTGCTATTTTATTAAACTGAAAATATATTAATAAATACAATTAATTAAAGCTTTATGAATCTAATGTGGTGTATAAGAATAATTTTCTTTAAGTATCTTTAATGTGTGTTTTAAGTTGAATTATTTTTAGTGATTATTAGAATGTACCCTGTGTTTAACATAACTACCCCAAATTGAGTATTTATTTACTTTATTTCACTTTCCTTAACTAAAAAAAGTTGAAATATTGAAAGTGATGGCATGGAAAAGCTCTGATAACTTTTTTTTTTTTTTTTTTTTTTATTCTGATTCTAAAAAAACAAATTTATGTTTATTTTTTCTTTGAGCATACATATTTTCCACATTTAGTCTTCCTTCTCAATTTTTTCTGATTTTCTAGTACTTTATCATTTATTAATTTATTTAACAATTTGTTAATTTATTTCATCATTGTAAACTTCGTAATAATCTGAAATGTGTTTTTGAAAATAATTTAACAAAATAAAAACGCCATACTTTTCAGACGAGATTAGAAATTTTATTTTGGAATTTTTCTATTAACAATGTTCATTTTTTAAAATATATTAGATTAATTAACTTACAGTTATCTTAATTGTATATTTATTATTTTAACTATTTGAAAACTAATGTAGCCTAAACTTAGTTTTTGACATTTGTGATGCCAGAACAGTATTTGACGAATTCAAGAAATTCATTTAAACCACTAACTTAGGAAAAGTAAAAACAAATAAATAAGTAAACTTATAAAAACCACGTAAGAATATACTTTGAAATTGACCTCAAAATTGTTTCTATTCTATCTGTTAATTGTAGAAATTTTTACAAGTCTTTTTTACATTAGTACAAATCTTTTTGTTAAGAAATGAAAGTGATGTTAACCGTATATTTATTAATATTTTTGTTTTCAAATAAATAGGTTCTATAAATCAGAATCATGTTCAAAATGCCAAAAGTCCAGTAGTTCATTCCTTATCTAAACCTTTACCTAAGTTAGAGGTGCCATCAAATAATATTTCTGACAAAAAGAATTCTTTATTTTATCTAGTAAGTATGTTTTGAGTTAATTTCATTTTATATTATTTTTTTATTATTTCTATATAATATTTAAAATGAAATTGTGTTTTATAGGAATCATTATCTGTAGCAAAAGATGAGGAGAGAAAAAATTCATTGAGACTTCTTGCTAAAATTAACAACCGAAGGTGTGCTGCATGTCCAATTTATGGTGGAGATTTAGTGGAAGCTGTTACTATTGTAAATAATTTAAAGCATCCAAGAACAGGTTCTTTGTGGCATGGTAAAGGATATGTAAATTGCTTAAATGCAATAACTGCTCAAAATGATCCTTCATTGTATTGGGATCATACTTCTTTATTATCTAATATTATAAAAACTCCTGAAGAAAGAGTATTAGAACTTTCTGATATAATTAATAGGTAAGTTAGATAATCTCAATTCATTTTAGTTATTTGATATTTTTTGAAATACATTTTAATTTGCACAGAATTTGAAAAGAAAATTGATCGGTTAAGAAATTTATTTGATCTATAATTGTGATGTAAGGGAGAAAAGCAAAGCATCAATAAATTTGCTTTTAAAAAATAATTTGCCATGTTTATATATGTTCTTTTGTCCAAAGCATTGCACATTAAAAAGCAGAGAAAAAGATTCAAATTTTCTCAAGTAACATTTTTTTTGCATTTTCCATGAAAATTTCAAAATGTATAAATTATGTTTCCCTGTATTTCATCATATAATCTAAAGAATTTCATTTGAAATTTGCAATTTTGGATCGCTTTTGTTTATCTTTCATACAAAGTTTTTCGAATGTATAGAATCCAGAGTATTGAGATGCATATAATTTCTGAAGAAGAATTTGGATACAAAATACAATGAAGTAAAACTATAGTTTACCTTTTAAAGTAATGGAGAAAGATATCTTAAATTCATTTTTGTACTTTTGCAAATTGAATTTCACGATTAAGCAGAAACTTCTGACTATTAAAAAAAATTATTATGCAAGTTTCTGTAACTGTTCTATTACGAATAACTAGAGAAAATAATTGGTATATAACGAGAGATGAAAATTATTGTACTTTTAATTTTTTATAGGGGAATCTTGTTTTAATTTCACTATCTTCTTAACATTTCCTACAAGTGTAGAAGGAAATTAAGATTATTGCAAAATCATAGTTTATATTGCTGTTTTGAAAAGTATTTTATATTTATTTGTGATGGATTTTTTGCATGGTATAAAAATAACTTATTTTGAATTTTTATAGGTTTGTTTTTATTATTCCTGCTGTATCTGCACCAACTGTAAAATTGCATGTATCTCATCCATCTCCTTGGCGTGTGAATGAAGAGAACATAACTGAAAAGCGATTGACTGATTATTTATCACCAGCTAGTGCCTTCTTACACCCTATTGTTAGTAGAATGAAAACTCAATTCCCTGAACTCCGTCTCATACAATATGATTGTGGTAAGCTGAAATACAAGTGATTTAATGAATAAGTTAAAAATTCAAAATCTAATAATAGTGTTAAAATAAATATTGACAGAACACTCCAAAAATGCTTTAAAAATTAAATTAAAAATCAGAAGCCTTTCATTATTCTAACCAAATTTAAGATGAATCATAATTTTACCTCATTAACAAAACTTACCCAATTTATAATAATATTTAAAAATTTCTTTGAATTTGTGCGCTCAATTTGAAAAAATATTTGGTAATTCAGAATCACTGAAGTCAAATTTAAATTTTGTTTTATAATCGAATAATTGTGATTATAAATTAATATGAAATTGCTTCTAATAAAATGTGCTTGCTTGAAGTAGTTGGAATACAATTTCTAAGTACAAATATAACATTAAAAATAATGATTTTATTTTTTAATTATTAATATACATTAGTGCATAGATTGCTGTAGTAAGCAAAAAAAAAAAAAAATCTATTTATTTTTTTCCCGTTTGTTTGTCTGATATAATTATTAAAGACATAATGATATTTTCTTTTTAGCAACATGAAGAAGCAATAGGTTTCTTGTATTTTAGTCATTTTAATTAAATTTTACTCTTACATTGATTCAAATAAGTAGTATTTGTTTTATTTAAGGATTGCTTATTTCCATGAGTGTTTGTGAAGAAAATATAAAAATAACATACATGCATACCATTTTCATAAATTTTTGAGTACTTAAAAAAAAAAATTCCAGTTTTTTTTTTTTTTTTTTTTAAATTATTATTATTTATTTTTGTTTTATTTTATTATTATTTTAAATAGACTAATACGTTGTTAAATATTTTTGCCCACCTCCTATAATGCTCTAATTTAAACTTTTATTCAATTTATTATTGCTTTTTAAAGTTACTTAATCTATTACATTACCTAGGTAAATTACAAAGACTGGCTCATTTACTGTGGGATTTGAAAAGCGAACATCATAGAGTACTCATTTTTACACAAATGACTCGAATGCTTGATATCCTAGAGCAATTTTTAAATTACCATGGACACACTTATCTTCGCTTGGATGGAAATACCAAAGTAGAACAAAGACAGGTATTTTGATTTAGTTATAGTTGATAACTATTTCTTTAAATATAAATTTTTTTCTTTTTAATTTTAATAATAATTGTTGTAGTTTTCTTATAATTAAAATTGTAAATAAATAGTAAGTTTGAAATATAGATTAGTTAATTGAGGTAAGTCTTAATTTTGGTTAACTTTAAAAAAAAAAAATCTAATTTCAATTTGTATTATATTTGATACTAATTATTTTTTCCCTTTGCTAGTTTTATGTGTTATGCATTAAAATCTTTAAATTTATAAGCTATATGTTTCTAATGGTTTCCAATAATCCTTACAATCTTAAAGGGATAAATAGCAACTTTATACATATTCCTTGTAAAATGTTATTAAAATTAATCTATTTTAAAAACTTTTCCAAAAGATTTCTGAATTTTGATTATTGAAATCTTTACTAAAATTCTCTTGTAATATCTTGCATCTGTTTGGCATTTAACAGATACCAAGCATAGCAAGTTGCATTTCCACTTTATAGTAGTGCAAAATGCTCAGTAATGAAAAAAGATTTAATACCAAAGCAGGTGTAATGAAGAAAGCTTATTCAGTTAAATAATAATTCTTAAAGAAAACACGTCAATCTCTTTTCTACATGAATTTAAATAATCATTGAGTGGCAGCACATTTTTTTTTTTTTTTTTTTTTTTTTTTTTCAAAATTTTAATTAGGGCAACTGAATGAAACTTCACAGTTGATAACTCTACAAAACAAGTAAAATATTTATATTTCACATTAATTTGATAAAGGGGAATAAAAAAAGTGATATGTATAGTGCAAGGAAGTCAAAGATTTTGAAGATAATACCCAACAGAGAAAAATGACCTCTTTTTAAAACAATCACAAATCGAAAGACTAGGACTCAGTCAGACTCACATGCAGCTCTCACTCCTCTGTTGAGTCGAAGGAGTGATCTTTCAAAATCATTTCTGATCATCATTATATTTAGGCTTATCTGTTCAGGATTTTTTATCCTCTCTGCAATATTGTGCCTATGATTGAAAAACACCTTTTCAGTTACATTCTATTCTTGATGTTCATAATTTTGAAGCTTTTAGAACTTTCTCTCATTCTGGTGCTGTCTCTGTATTATATTGAATTGTAATACACTTTATGTCAAAGAAGATGTTGATAGTCTTTGTGTGTGTGTGTGTGTGTGTGTGTTATAGACCAATTGATTTAAGTATTAATAAGGCAAAATTTAATTTGGCTGTTTATGGTTAGTTAATATTTAACTGAATTAGCATAGTGCTATTGTTAATTGATACTAACTATTTACCATTTTATACACATAGATATTTCAAACAATTTCTTGTAGAAAGTGAAGATTGCAATTATGAACTTTAGAAATGATCTCGTGTATCATTTGAATTTAATTTCCTCAAATTAAGATTCAAATCTGCATTTTGCTACAAATTTTTCTTCTGTTATTTGTGTAAAAAATATTTCACTTACGTGTTGGAAATACATGTAAAATCAAATTTTCTGTAAAAAAAAAAAATTTCATATTTTAAATGATTTTTAAAGTAACTGCAAAAGAAGAAAAATTATTTTTTTGGAACTGTGGATTTTGAAGTACTTATTATTTAAAAGATAATGCACGCACAATGGCAGGTCCTCACAACAAAAGGATTTTTTTTTTCCCCAAATGAGTGATTTCATCTTTATATATTTTTTATTAATTGTGGAACATGTAAGTAAAAATTAACTTTGCTTGACTGAGCTATTTGCTGTTGTAGATATTGTGAATATCTACAACAGCAAATGTTGCATGGTATTACAGTTACTTCATTGGCAATTGCAAAGAGCCTAAAGGTTAGATTGTTTTTGCTCATCTTACCTACAGGAATCACATTTTTAATTTCTTCCACGTCTAATATTTGGTAATAAGTTATTCTTAGTTAACTAATATTTGATAAATTTACCTATTAATATGCTCACACAAGTTGGCTTTGTTGTGTATTTTTCTCTAAGTTTATTGAAAGAATTTACTGTGGATTTCAGCTGCATTGTTGACGTATTATGGTTATCATTATATGCATCTTCTTCTTTATTTTATTATTATAATTGAAATATTTAATTTACTTTTGATTTTTTAATAGAATTGCATGGAGTAAAACTATTCAACACAAATTTGCTAATGTTTTCCACAAATTAGAAAATTTTTGAGAATAAGGAGCATCAACTAATTTTTAAAGCTTTACAATTTCTTTCAAAAATGACCTTTTCAAACATTACATTTTTTTAATTTTATGTGTACATATACTTTTATATTTTTTGCATTATACTTATTTTTTAAGTTTATTTACCTTAAGTAAAAAAAAAAATTATGTGGTAAATTGCACAAAAGATTCTGCCTTTGAAATAGTCTCTTCTGTGTTTAGTCTGTTAGTTTGTGAATCCACTTTACCTCCATTCTATATTAGATTTTTAAGTGTTTTAGTAAAAAATAAATGTTAGAGTTCATTGAGTTTTCTTTATAAGTACAGAACATTTAGCTCCTTTATTGTTTGTATGATGTGTGTAACACGTGCAATTTACATTCTTGTTACTTTTTATTGTTGATTTAGGCCTTAATGGAACGTTTCAATGCAGACACACGTATATTTTGCTTCATTTTATCTACCCGATCAGGAGGGATTGGGGTTAACTTAACTGGTGCAGATACTGTGATATTTTATGACAGTGATTGGAATCCAACAATGGATGCCCAGGCTCAGGATCGATGTCACCGAATTGGCCAAACAAGAGATGTCCACATTTATAGGTAATGTTCTTACAATTAGAATTTTAAAAATTAGTACTTTTATACTTATCTATTTTCTTTTGAAATTTTTATTTGTTAGATAAACATGTATTTTGCCTAAGTATACTAGTTGTGTTCTTTTATTGCTAATTAAAGATTTATTTTCTAATACTCCCTTATAAAGATAATTTTTTTAAGCAGTGATGATTTGAACCAAAACTTTATAAATATTTTAAACTTATTAAATCAAGATTTTTTATAATTATAATAAATAAAAACAATATGTTTCAAATTTAAAATTTTAAGTCATATATAAAAATTAATATGATCTATTTAATAAACTTTAAATTGATATTTTTATTGGTATTTAATTTATAAATCAGTTTAAGTTTAGTAGTTTGTGCTGTTATCAATATTTAAGCATTTACAAATGGTTGCTTTAGTTATTAAAAAAAAAAAAAACACTTTGCTGTCCCCCCCCCCCCTCTTTTTTCAATGAATGTAATTTATTCTCATCTGATAGTCATGCTGCTGCTGTGGAAAGTTTTAAGAAATCTTTGAAATGATACAAACTTATCACACTTCAGTAGTTTTTAAGATTAGTAATTTTAACAAGCCATTATACCCTTGAATATGTCCTGATTGAATAAATATTTTGTTTAGAAAAGCTGCTTCTGAAATTTTCAAGTATCTAATAAGAAGGTGTGATGCAAATTAATATAATGGATTCCGAAGTATTTCTCAAAAAGAGCCTATTGTACAAAAATAAGGCATATTTTAAATTCTCATGTTTATAAAAACTTCTTAAAGTGGCAGTTGGCCAAATGTCAAACAGAAATAAAAATAGCATTTTAAATATGCTATTTGAAAAATCGATATTTTTGTATTAAAAGTTGTAGCTATGAAGGATATAGTGGACTATTTCATTTGGTTTTGAGCTGAAATATATGTCAATTTATATTCATTTTAGTTATATAATATATTTAGAGCTAATATTCTTCATGATATTTTACTTATTATTTTATATTTTTCTTTCTCTTTGTTAACTATTATTAATAGTATTTAGTACTTTTTTTAATTGTTCATTCTAATCAGAGAAGTAAATTGAATAGTAATGGAAACAGGTTGTGCCATTTGTTAAATTTGAAAGAAATTTTTATAAATTTATTGTAGGAGCCTGGAAAGTTTTAAAAGTTGCCCAAAGACTTCAGTGAAAATTGCTTTTTTGTGAATTTTTTTAATTGGAATAGAATTAAAATTACAAATCTTGAAAAGCCAAGTTCATATTTATATTGGAAATCTGTATATGTATTCCCATTTTACAAAAACTGACTTTATGTTAAGGAATACATTAAACGCAATTCAGATTAAATTGAGTGAAGATTAAAATGAGTGTATTTCAATTAAAGTTGTAAAAATTGTATTGGAATATTATTTTATTGTATTTATATGTTTAACACTAAACATACCGGGGATTTTTTTTATTCGGCAAAATTAATGGGAAAATGGGTCAAATGACCCCTTTCGTTAGTTTTAGTGTTAAAGTGAAAATTACAAATGCTAATTCCTGTTTACTGTAATAAAGGAAAAATTTTATTAACTATTTAAGCATTATTCTTAGCTGAGCCTAAAGGAAAATCATTTATGTTTACATATTAAGTTTAGTGGTCATAATTAGGTGATAATTTAGTTCTTATTTTAATCTAGAATATTAATGCTTGACCTTATATTGTTTTTGGTTTAATTTGATATTTGAAGTTAATTTTTATTTTATTTTTTAAATTTTTTTTCATTTAGTTAAAATATGGTTTCAAAAATCTGAATCTTAAGATAATTAATAAACATTCATGCTTTGTACTAGTGTACGAAAAAAGCTTTTTAATGTCTAAAATTTCAAAATTTTGTTGATTTTTAGGCTTATAAGTGAAAGAACAATTGAAGAAAATATTTTGAGGAAAGCAAATCAAAAAAGAATATTAGGAGACTTAGCAATTGAAGGAGGCAATTTCAATACTGCTTTCTTCAAAAAGGTAAGCATTCATTAAATTTTCAAAAATTTTACTTAATTCTGATTTCTTTAACTAACAACATTTATTTTCTCAGAATACTTTGCATGAGCTTTTTGGACTAAGTGTACCAGAAGATTTTAATAAAACACCTGAACAGAAAAAAGTGGAAGAAATTCCTGAAACAACTCCTGGTGAACAATTTTCTCAAACACAACTAGAGCAGGTAATAAAAATTTTTTTGCTATCCTGTTATGCTAGGTTGTAATGATGATATAAGAGCTTGTATAGTTTTCCAAAATTCATTCAAATTTTTTCATTCACCTCTTATTTCATAAATATGTTATATTGCTTCCAACTTCCTTTAGGCTCTTGGAATGGCGGAAGAAGAATCTGATATACAAGCTGCACAAACTGCTAGAGCTGAAGCAGTAGCAGAACTTGCTGAATTTGATGAATCTATTCCATTAGATAGTGAAAGCAGAGATAATGAGGAAAAATCTCCTGCTGAAGAAGAATTTGATAAATTAATGAAACAAGTAAAGTTTTTTTTTTTTTTTTTTTTTTTTGTGCTTTTATAATTCTCCAAAATTACTCTCATAATGAGAGTAATTTCTTTGAAGATATTGAGCTTTTATTTATTTCTTTATTTAATGTTAAGAAGATTCATTTCAAATTTTATTGAATTTTATTTATCAAGATATTATTTAAGATATTATTGTTTATTTTGGAAGTTATTTTAAATAATATATTTTCTTTCATGGTTTGTATTATGTGCCTCCATTTAAAAAAAAAAGCATACAACAAAATTTTGAAAGAAATGGTGATTATGTTTTAACAGATTGCACTGCATTTCAGCTGACTTTTATCACTGTAATCAGTTTTGTCCAAGTATATTCAAAAACGAATTTGGTTTGGTCAAATTTACAGTTGCTATTGTCATTTTGCTTTTGATCATGTCTAAATCTTGTTTTAAAAGTCATTAAAACTAAAATTTAACATTTTATTAGGGTCTTTTTTAAAATTTTTACTCTTAATAATCTATCGATCTGGTGTTTTCCGCTCAGTTTATTATGCTTTGCAATGAGGGGAATTGTGATAAAATTCAATTAGATTTTTTTCATTATAAATGATATTTCTGTACAATTTATTATATTTTTAATCGCACTGCATATTTTTATTTCATGTGACCCCATAAAATTTGCTGCTAGAAATTATACATTTTTTTAATTATAAATTTTAATAATATTGCAGATAATACACAATTACGAATTGTATTAAAAAAAAATAAGGTAAATTATTATCTTAAAGCAGCAAATTAAATTGAAATGTTTCTTTATAGTTTTGATTGTAATATTAAAAAACTGCATTTTTTTAATATGATTATTTATGTTGCAACATAAAACAAAAATTATTCATTTCATGTATATATTTAGATTGGTATTCTCAACTCACACAGATGCTGTTTGATTAAATAATCCATCTGTAAAAGTTATATTGTAAATCTGTAATGCTACAAATACTAGTTCTTACAAACTTGTAGGGATTTGTTAAACAGTTCTTAAGATAAAATTATAAACAGCTTTAAATAGAAAATAAATTAATTTTTTTCCCTTTAAAAAAATTAAATAAATAAAAATAAATTACTCATTCCAATTTATCAATTGCTTATTTTGTAAGCAGTCTTTGCACTACATCATTTTCTGAAAGCTCTTTTGTTCTTATTCATAACAGTCTTAATAATTTTATCCTGTATTTTCTTGATTATCTTCAAATAGGATTTTTATTAAAAAATAAATAAATACAGCCTTTATGTTGAAATCCTCTAAATATTTAGTCTTGTGTCTGTAGAAGTTTTTGCAATAATTGTCCATTGCTTTAAACAACTATCAGAGATATTGAAAAAGTGTTTTCAGAAACCTGTTTTATTTTTCAGTTTAAGTGATCAAGTTTATGAATTTCAAAACTAAGTTGAAAATTTAAACTCCCTTTGAAAAATTCTTTAAAAAGTTCAAAACTTCACAAATATTAAAATGTATTGAATTAGCATTCCTTTAGCTTTTCTCTTATGATCTTTATCTCCTACTTTATTTTACAAGATTTTCACAATTTCTGCCCATGGTTAAATTCCATTTTCTTCATATAGCTTTGTAGATTTGTGTGATACAACTAATCATCGCTCATTATTGCATTAAACTATATTGGTTTAGGTCAGTTATGAAATTTATTAAAAAGTTTTGTAACCATTCTTTCTAAATTGTACTATAACAAGTAATTTATTCCTGTTTAGTAATAGTCTGTCAGCTAAGTTGTGTAGGGTTATTATCCATCTTTTTCTGTTTTCGCTGTCAAACATCAGTTCCATCTTTACCAAATCTTAAAATTGCTTATTTTTATAATACTTTAATTGCATTTATATTCGTTGACTAAAAAAAAAAATATTCATATTAAAAAGCATTAGATTGCTTTCTCTCAGCTTTCTAATCCCTCATATGTTGTCCCAAATCAAACATTAGCTGTGTTTTGATTGATCAAATAAATTTTTTAAAAACATTGATTTATTTTCTCTGTTTACAATATCATTAAGATTTGTACCAAAAAAAAAGTTAATTTTATTTTTAAACCTCAATTTATAACTAAAGTTAAAAATTTTGATTATAAGATTTTTTTTTTCCCTCTAAATATTTTGTTCGAATGCATAATAATTTTTTTAGCCTCCTTTTGATACATGTTTATATGTATATATATATAGAGAGAGAGAGAGAGAGAAAGTCGAGACTATATCACAAAAATTGGCAATCTTGTTTATGGTATGTGAGCTATGAGTTTCTAAGGCATGTGATATGATACATTTGTTTTAAAAAATTTACATGGTAAATTCATATAAAATGATAATCAGCATTTGCATCCTTTTATTCGGCTTTCTTCGATTTAGTTTCAAAAGGAATTTATTCATATTTTCCTTTTTTTTTTTTTTTTTTTTTTTTCTTTTTTTTTAATTAAGCTATACTAATGAATCAATTTTTTAGAAGAATCTAAAAAAGCAGGAATCAAATGTAATTCTGATCATATATGATGCCAAAAAATTTCCATTTTTATTTTTAGAAGTGTTTTCTCATAGCTATTTTGAATAGAGCATTATTCACAAATATGTAAGAGGCAGGATATTCTTAATTTAGAGACTAAAACTTTTTAAATTTTAGTCTTATTTGTTGTCATTTTGTAGTTCATATTAGTGTTT
This sequence comes from Latrodectus geometricus, assembly GCA_026290005.1. Lineage (NCBI taxonomy): Eukaryota > Metazoa > Arthropoda > Arachnida > Araneae > Theridiidae > Latrodectus > Latrodectus geometricus. Next base: position 180,119 of record JAPDSC010097023.1, read on the forward strand.
CCAACGAAGTGTAGAACTATTTTCTGTTTTTTGTAATGATAAAAATGATTCAGTGAATTCAAAATTGACATAAGGCCTAAATTTTTTTATACTCATTTTATTATTATTTTTAGCTCACTCCGGTTGAAAAGTATGCTGTACAATTTCTAGAGTCTTTGCAAGAGCCAGTTGGTTTAGAGCAGTTAAAATTAGCAGAGGTAAATTTATTGAAAATTTTTGTTCAATATATAAATTTCTAATATAATAATTATGATGCATTTTTGACTGATTAAAAAGAGTTTTTATTCTTGTTTTTCTACTTTAACATGTACTGTAAGTCATCAAAATTATTAAAACATAAAAAAATGCAATATACAACATCTTTATTGGACAAATATATTAGAATTAACTAGGGATTAACTTTTCATAAAATTTGTAATCAAGAATTCTGTAATCAAACTATCCACTTCTGCTATTTATAATAGTTCATTTGTGCTTAGACATTGATTCAAATATAGAGCAAGATAAAGTTCAGCTGCACGTGCAGCTTTTTAACACAGTCCCATATTTCATAAGATGATGACTGGAATATACCAATTAGCAAGTCACTTACCTAACATTAACTTAATGTTTGTCATTTATGAGGGATCTGGAGAACTTGGATGCAAGAGTAGCTGTTTAATGTTTTTCTGTCTCAAGAAAGGTCCATGGAGTATCAATGACATGTGGTCATGGATTGTTCTACTAAAATATTATCCTTCAAGTAATACTCACACTATTCTAAGTACATGTTTATGTAATGCCATTCAACTCACACACACACATATATATATATATATATATATATATATATATATATATATATATATA